>JAADWV010000346.1:0-35821 GCA_023336295.1 Pythium folliculosum
CCCCCCCCCCCCCCCCCAGGACCGCACAGTCGGACACTTGTTTTGGTGTTTATGGGCGGTGAACGAAAGCGTATCTATATATTTTGAAATCTTGCGAGTTTACTAACAGTTCGAAAGCACGAGTAGCGCTAGCGGCAAGATGTACAGGTCCCGACGATGGCGCGCTTGGATGGCAGACGCTGCAACTTCGCGAATGTGCTCGCTCGGGGGACGATAGTGTGAGGGGCTTGGAGGGAGACTAACTTTGAAATTTTCCTATACATGTTCTTCGGTCGCGTACGGCTTGAGCGACGCGTAGAACTCTAGCTCTTCCCGCCGCTTCTCCGCGGCCTCTTTCCGCGCGAACAGATACGCGGCGCCGATGCACACAAAAGACCACACCGACCAGAAGAGGCAGAAGCGGAAGCCGACGCGGTAGGCGCAGGCCTCGTCGCAGTATGCAAAGTACGTGTCGGGCTTGCCGAACTGGGAGAGCACCCACTCCATGACGAGTCCCGTGAGGTACGGCGACAGCGCGTAGCCCACGAGGTTGAACACCATCACGGAGAACGACGACGCGAGCGCACGATACTGGGCCGGCACGACCGAGATGAAGATGCCCGTGCAGGCCGGCAGGATCGAGCCGCCGAAGAACAACAGCAGCCACAGGAACGCGGCGGTGATGTAGATGTCGTCGAAGAACGTCGTGGCCGCCGAGATGAGGAAGGCGGTCACGCCGAGCACCATGCAAATACCGAGCGACTTGGCGCGCTGCTCCACGCCGATGTAGCCGCCGTACCGGTCGATCAGCCAGCCGCCGTAGAAGACACCGAAGACCGGGCCCGTGCCTGCGACGAGCACGAACAGCCCGTTGACGAGGTACTTGGACGCGTGGAGCGACTTGATCATGAAGATCGTGCTCCAGTACTGGACGCCCGTGACGACGAAGTACACGGCCGTGAGGCCGCACACGATGAAGCAGTAGATCGGGATGTGGAGCAGCGCGCGGAGGCCCTCGGAGAACGAGCCTTGCTCGCAGACTTCGTAGAACTCTTCTTCAAAAATCGAGGCCTCGAGGAAGCTCATGGTTGGGGACTTCCTCGGTGTGTGTGAAACCGCGTCAAAGGCGCCGTAGCCTGTGGAGGACCGCGGCGGGATGAGCGTGACGCTCATGGAGGCGACGCCGCCGTTGTCGGTGGCGTCGGTGTGGGTTTCTGTCGGCGTCACGCCGGCGAATGTGGAGTTGGGCGGGCTGCGCTTGAGTTCTGGCGAGCCTTCGGTGGCGCTGGAGATGTAGCTGCGCCGCAGCGCCGTGTCGTTCTCGAGCTGCGAGAGCTGCTGGTTGTGGTGGAGCTGGCGGATGCCGCGCTGCGTCGAGCCGCCAAACATGGACGCGCTCGCGAGCATGACGTCCTCTTCTTCGTGGTTGGGGCCGCTCCAGCTGAGCGGCGGCGCCGTGCCGAGCTTGATCGTGTCTTCGATGTAGTTGATAAACGACCGGTTGAGCGGGTCCGTGGTACCCGAGATCGTGCGGCTGCCGCGCTTGAGCTGGCGCAGCTCCTCGCTGGGCACGGCCGCGACGGGTATCAGCGGCATGGACTCGGCGGCCTGGTCGCTCTCCGAGTCGTTGTAAGTCTCGGTCGCGGCCGCGGCCGCCGCGGCCTCGAGGATGTCCTCGGCGGTCTCGACCGACTGGTTCTCCTCGCTGGGCGGGCCCGTGGCGCTGCCGACGCTGCTGCTCTCCTGCGAGTTGGAGCCGACGACGCTGGCCACGGGGCTGCGGTGGCCTTCGCTCCGGATCACGAGGTGCTTGCGCGGCACGAAGAAGACGGCGGCCATGAGCGGGCACATGGCCAGGAACTGGACCACGAACGGCCAGCGCCAGGTCTGGAAGAGCTGGAAGCTCTCGGGCACGAACCAGTTGGAGACCGTGCCGGCAAAGTAGCCGAGCATGACGCCCATGGGCACGCTGCCCTGGAGGTAGCTCATCCAGCCGGCCACTTTGTCGCGCGGCGCGTACTCGTCGACCCAGAGCGGCGTGTAGATGCACGGGAACGCCTGCGTGAAGCCGATGAGCGCGCGGCCAATGATCATGAGGTTGGCGCTGTACGCGTGGTTGGTCGGGATGATCGCGAGCAGACCCGTCGCGAGGTTGTTGCAAATAAGACTCGCGCCCAGCACCGTGCGCGGGTTGAAGCGCTGGAGCAGGTACGCGCAGAGCGGCGAGGCGGCGCTGAGCGAGAAGTACACGACGCCGCCCAGCGCGCCCTGCTGCGTGGCGTTCATGTTGAGGTCGACGCTGAGCTGGTCTAACAGGCACGGGATCGCGCCGGCCTCGAGGTAGATGATCACTTGCGCCAAGATCAGGTACTTGAACAGATACGCCGCCTCGGCGCGCGTGCGCTGCATGTACTTCTCGCGGCGCGCGTCGCGCGAGGACGGCGCGACGGCGTCATGCGCGTCTGGCACCAGGAACGCGCCGGCCATTATGCGAGCTTGGTGACGGCGTCTAACCTTTGAACGCTCCTTCCGTTGGGGACAGCGACGCGCGGATAGCGAGTTTAGACCCTGTTCGTGTTGGACGTCGGAGAGGCCGCCGGGAAAGCCGCAGTGCTGAAACTTGGTGGGAGCGCTCGGCGTTTGCGTGGCGTTGGCTCGATGGGCTCGCTCTCTCTCCCTCGCGGCAGGCAAGGGCAGGCGGCGGTGGTGTCACGGGCGGAAGGGCTCTCTTCCGCGCCGGCCGGCCTTGGGATGTGGAGGATTCCTGCGTCGGGAGTGACGCGATGCCCGATGGGATCTCGAATAGTGGCCGCTGTTGTTACACGCCGCCATCAGGCCAGCCTGTGGGTCCCCCTGGACGCCCATCCGGTGGCCAAAAGTGGTTGTAACACGGAACAAAAGTCAGCTGCCGGATTGACTACCGGCGAGAAAAAAGGGACGAGCGCAATGTGTTGTCTGCGACAGCAAACCCCAGTGCGTCTAACTTTAGATCCATCCACACCCACGCGGCTGACCCGCGACTGGTGGAGCATCCGCGGAACGCGCGCGATGCAATGGGTTAGACCGTCTGCCCGTGGGTTCCTTCGGTGGTGGGACCGGATTCTCTTTTTTCCCATTCTGTTGTCGTTCATCGGACGAGCGTGTGGTGGCAGAGCTCCCGGGACACCCCCACTTTCCACAGCGTCAGTCAGTTGGGGGCGTTTTGTTGGTTTTGTTGGTTTTGTTGGTTTGTGAGTGTTGGAAAGTGGGGGACTTGTTTCCGCACCCGCTGGAGGGCGGGCATCGTCTGTCTGTGTCTGCGTTCTTTCTTCAGTGTTTGGGGCAACACTTTGCCGGGGGAAGCCACCTGATCAACCGCTTTTGGGTGCCTTGATTGGTTGAAATGTGGTGATTAAACCATTCCATTGGTCGATAAAGAGACAGGGCCGTCTCATGCAACTTGTTTTGATCCCAGGTGGCGGAATGATGGTGAAGGGGGAAACGGGCAGAAAAGACAGTTCCATGTGGAGCTTCCAACGGGAACTAAATGATCCATTTGGATCTCAACGTTTTGTATCCATATCGACATGCATAATGTATACGTTAATCCAGTACATCATAGATCTCACACTGGCTGTGAGAAAGGCATCACAAAAAACATTTTACATTCATGCAAGACACGCCCACCGAGAGGCGCTTCACACTAGATCGTCTCGCCCAGCAGCGCCTGGCGCTCGGCCACGGCGCGGCGCCGGAAGATGAATCCGTAGCCGGCGAGTGCGACGCCCAACACGATGCCCACGATGAGCACGGGCAGCAGCGAGCCGAGGATGCGCCGGATGCTCTTGAACGCGTCGATGTCCTTGCTCTTGACGGTCGCGAGCTCCTGGCCGATGTACGCTGGCGAGATGACCTCAGCCTGGAGCTTGGGCCACACGAGGTCGGTCATGGGCGCGTCCTTGGTGAACTGGGACTTGGCGACCGCATAGGACGCCTGGAGACGCTTGCGCGCGCGCATGGTCTTGCCCGTGCCCGGCTCCACGTCCACGACGGTCTTGTACGCGTCGGCGTACTCCTTCTTGAGCGCACCCGTGGCGCTGTCGTACAGCACGGCCTTGCTGGCGACCTTGCCGTCGGCCATGGTGATCTCGACGCCCGAGGTGAGGGTCTCGTCGCCGTAGAGGAACATGGGGTACGACACGTACGCGAGGAAACCGGCGTTGAACGCCTCGGACTGCACGCCGTCCACCGGGTAACCGATGCCCTTGCCCTCGTTCCAGTCGCGCAGCACGAGCACGTCGTCCGGTGGCGTGAACCGCGCCATCTTGATGCCGCCCACGTCGTCCACGATCTCGTTCGTGTTGACCAGCGTGAGGTTCTGCTTGGCCTGAATGAGGTACATTTGGACCTGCGCGGGCGAGACCTTGTCAGGGAAGCCCGAGATCGACGCGCCGCCGGGCTTGAGCCCCGTACCATCCTGGCCGTACACGTCCGTGCAGGTCATGTTTGGCGTCTTGTTGGCGCAGTTGCCGTACACCTGGAACGCGTTGATCTCGGCGAGCGTCGGGTTGCGGCGCTTGTCCAGCTTGGCCCACATGGGCTGCGTCGTGAAGCCGTTGTACTGCTCGTACTCGCCGATCTTGGAGAGGTCGTCGCAGCCCGTGCGCTGCGTGTACGTGCCCAGCGAAGCGAGCGGCGGCGGCGCTGCGCTGTAGTCGAGCCCCGAGTCCTCGGCCGCACCGGGCAGCGGCGCAGCGCACAAACCCACGAGTTCGCAGTATCCCTTGCACGTGTTGGCCACGAACTTGGCGGCCTCGGCCGCGCCGTACGTGGCCGCGTACGTGGCCTCGATCTGCGCGCACGTGACATTGTTGATGTCCGCGACGGCCTTGCCCATCGCGCACTTTTTGCAGTCGGCCCAGATCTTGGTGCACGCGTCGCCCGTGCAGCTCGCGCACTGCTTCTCCAACGTGCCCTTGCACCCGCTCACATAGTTGGAGGCGAGCGCGAGCCCGGCCAGCAGGCTCGGGTACCCGAGCGCCCACTGCGAGATCGGGCGGCGCACGAAGAGCCCGTTGTACTCGAAGCCGTCGAGCTCGAGCGCGCTGATCGCGTCGGCGGTCTGCGCCAGGAACGGGAACACGGTCGCCCCAATGTTCTTCCACGCCTTGGGCTCGTTCGAGTTGAGCCCGTTGACCCAGCGCATGATGCGCGTGCCGTTGGCAGCGACGATCGCGCTGATCTGCGCGTCCGTGGAGCCCGCGGCCCAGAGCGTGCCCTTGAGCAGCGACGTGACGAAGCCCGCCTCGCCGCCGGCCTGCGAGATCACGTTCAGGTACCCGACGTCCCAGCTGATGACCTGGTCACTCTCGGTGCACGTCGCGCAGCTCATGTCCTTCACAAACTTGTGGTACGTGTACGACTTGTAGTGGACGCGGTTGGTGTCGCTGTCGAGCTTGACTTCCACGCGGATCTCGCGGCGGCGGTACACGTACGGGCCGACCTCCTGGACCTTGAGCTTCTCGCCCTTCTCGAGGTGCGTCATGGCGTTGGTCACGTTGAACATCGAGAGCGAGTAGTAGTACGGCGTGCAGTCGTCGCAGTCGCCGTACCGGTCCGTGAACGCGTCCTTCTGGACGTCGGCGTCCGAGCACGTCGCCACGCCCTTGTTGATCGTCGAGGTCACGACGCTCGGGATCGCCGCGCCGTACACGATCGCCACGACCGCGACGAGCGCGCCGACCACGAGCATCGTCGTGCCCTTGCCCACGGGCGAGCAGCAGCCGCGGCCCGCGCGTGGCTTCGTGCCGCTGCCGCTGGGCTTGTGGTGCGTGGGCGTGCTCACGCCCTTCTCGTACGCCTCGTCGGTCGCCGAGCCGGGCGTCGCGATCACCTTGTCCGCCATGGTTCTCTTTGGGGTGCCCTCGGACGTGTGGCTGGGCAGAAAGAGGTCGATTGCGAACTGAGCCGCCCACGGCGGGGTCGCCGAAGAATGACCGAGAGAGAGAGAAAGCGAGAGCCTTGCACCAGTAATCCCGGGCGAAAACAAAATCAGAACCGACCTGGTCTGGCGGTGGAGGTGATTACTTGGTGGCACGGAGCCGCCTTTTCGCTTCCGAGATGAGCGAGACCGCCCCAACCGAACCGAGCCGAGTTCACCTCTTCGCCTGCGTTGTGCTGACCGCGTGCGCAAGAGACTCGACGCCACGCGCATGTCGGAGGCCACGAGACTTCAACTTGCGCCGAAAGTGGGACTCACCTGAAGGTTCCGAGAACTTGTAGAAACTGATTTTCGGTGATGGGCAAGTTGGTGGCAGTCGTCTTGGGTATCACAAATAACCTTTGATATATGATGCCCCGTGAAAGCTGTATCACGGGTGTAGTATGCTGACAGGCGTAATCGGACTCACGGCTGTGAATAGTCCGGAGCCGACACCTTCAAGTCGCTTTGTCGAGGGGGCTTCCACCCTGAAACCCAGCGCGTTCCGTTGATGACGGCCACAGCGGGGACTCCCCTCACACACGACGGAATCGCGTCCGTTCCGTTCTGCGACTTCAACTGCAGCGAGAACGCGGACCATCCTGTGTGGCCAGTGCGAGGGATGGAGCGAGGGGAGCGACAGACTCATCACACCGACTTGTCCAGCGAGTCGTGTGGACTGCGAGCGCCATGTGTGGATCTCCACAGTGGAGATCCACACGCTGCGCTCGCATCGCGTACAGTGCGTCGTCGGCCTTTTAGTGTTAGAGGGCTCTCTTTCAGGTCTTCCTGAGTGTACAGTAGACCAACCCGAGCCCCCTTATGCGGTCGTCACCTCAACTCGCATCGTGGCCAATTGGATATTGTGCGTCGTCCTCGGATGTTGAGTCGCACTGTACGTTGCGGCTCTAGAAGTCGACAGCCCTGTGGAGGAACTACTCGCACGAGTTCTCGCAATGCAACGCACGGTCGGTCTTCCGTTTCGATGCACACGCCGCGGCTACTGGACAGCCTGCCAGCTTGCTCCACCGCAAGTAGGTTAATAGCCGACGCCCTGAGCATTTGGACCACACGGCCGGATGTGCTTAGAGCAGCGCGTTCCTCATTGTGGGCGACTCCGGGTTTGGAGTTGCTCGGCCAACGCAGCGCTCTTCGTGCTTAACGACACGTCGTCGTTCTTCACGGCCAAGACTTGTGAGTACGGCAGGATGCTCAGCGTGACCGACCACAACTTCGGCATCCTCAAGAGCCTCGTGCGTCGAGTTCTCTCGCGAGGTCTCGCCGGCGCTCGCGCGGTTCGTGCTCCTGCTCGGTGCGACCTGCAACCTCAACGACACGGCCGTGTACATGCCGCTCGCGTGTATCTACATGACCAGCGTGAGCTGCAGCGAGGCCTCGCTCTCGCCGCTCACGTTCGTGATGCGACGTTGCGCACGGTGTTTGGGCTCGAGTTGCCGCCGCAGGCGTTCTCGATCTTGGTGGGCACGGACTGACCGCTCAATCGCATGAATGCGAAGACGCGGCAATTCCCCACACCCGTCCGTGTGAATTGGACTATTGATGGCGAGACACGTCAGATTCGTATCGGCACTGGAGGGCACGGTTTTGGAGATTTGTCTGAGATGGAGGAGCACTGGGGCGGAGATGGAGGCGAATGATCTATGGTGTATTGTATACGATGCTTGACCACATCGCCAGTGCAGCATCTATTCGCTGGCGTCGTCCACAAACACGATCGCTGATGTTGAGTGACGTACAGTCGGCGGTCGGTTGCCGTTGATGCCCGCATTACTTCCCGTGGGTGCAGCATGATATCCTCCGGTCTTCGTCTTCACGACACGCGCGCCGGTTGTGAGATAGAGAAAACCGAGAGCAGCCATGAAGATGAGGATGCTCATGTTCACACCCAGCGGTACACCCTCGCCGACTTGCTCAGCAAAGTAATCCGACTCAATCGAGAAAGTTTGCCGCTTCTCGAGGAGTTGCAGAACGAGAAACACGCCGACCACCCACGAGACTTCACTGGCGCTGCTGCTAGTTGTGATATTCCGGTTCGCCAAATCGACATCGGATGTTGCCGCCTTGATACTCGGAGCGAGTGGCTCGCCGAAGACTACTCTCCTCTCGTCGTTTTCGACGCCCAGTTGTTGAAGAAGCACAACGATCTCACACAAGTCAAAGCAAACATCGGTCACCGACCTGCTCTCGTCGTACGACAGATCCCACTCCGCTAGCAAGCTTGCGGGCGTTGAGCAAACGTGGTCCGCCGCATTTCGTACTTGGGCCAGAGTCGGGAGTGGCAGTTCGAGAAGAGACACTGCTTGGTCGCCATTGTTGGGTTTGGATTGTTTCTGGAGTCGACTGAGCACCTCGTTCGTGAACCGCGTCACTGTCATAAACTTGCCACTCGCAAAAAATGGGTTGACAGGTCTCGGCTGGGAGACGCTGTTTAGTAAGCAGTAGCTTCCAGGCGGACAGTCTTTGTTGGTTTGCTTGACCAACTCGGTGACGCTGGTGATGCAGATCTTGGCGTCCCCAGCGCCTTCGAATTGCACGCCCAACTCGGCACCACCGACGACTGGAAGCATTTGCTTCGTACCGCGCGGTAGGCACGGGTGCGCAACAGTCGTTGGAACCACCTTTTCGTCGCCTTTCCCTTCCTGGAGACGCTCCTGCTCCTGCTTGAACAACTGTCTCGCCAAAACCAAGTGGAGGCGGTCCTGCACAAAGTCGAGGTGCTCGAAAATGAAGAAATCCGTCGTATTGAGCGAGCGAGAGAGCTGCTTGCGCCGGATGCCGCGGCGCCAGCGCTCCTGCTGGTCGAATGCAAGCAGCAGCGAGTTGTCGTGGAGCGAGAGCACGCCCGCCATTTCCACGGCGCCGGGCGCGAGCGTCTGCGCGATGCGGCCGTCGAGAAAGTTGACGCCGAGCATCTGGTAGTACCCCTTGGCGCGCGAGTCGATCACGCGGAGGTCGTCGCGCGCAAACATGAACGGGAACTGGGCGTCTTCGATGGACGCATGGAGGATCTCCTTGAGCATGGCGTCCAGCTTCTCGGCGCCAAGGTGGCGCTCCAGCTCGCTCGCGACGAGCACGTGCGCGTGGCAGTGGCGCGGCTGCACGAGCAGCGGCTTGGGCTGCGCGTGGAGGTGGTCGGCGATGCTCATGAAGCCCGGGCGCAGTTGCTGGTAGGCCTCCGCGGGCGGCAGGTCGCCGAGCCCGGGCACGACCGCCGGGAACTGGTCGAGCACCACGACGTCGGCGTCGTCATCGTAACCCTGGAGCAGCAAGAAGCGGTTTCGCTTTAAACTCGCGTCCACGAAGATGCTGCAGCTCGGCCGCACGGCGCCGGCGAGCGCCGGGTCCTCCGTCTCAGGCGTCGCCGCGGGATCTTCCTGCGCGTTCGTGGGCGTTACGAGCGCCTGGAGCAGCATCAACACCACGCACCACGACGCGAGCGACACCATTCGAAAGCGCGCGCGACGCGCTATCGATAGAGAGCGGTCTCCGCGCACGCGCGATGCGCCGTCGCCGCGTGCGGCGCGTTTATCGGCGCACGGTTTCCCCTGCGGCGCCATATTCCCCGAACTGGACCGACACGTCTCTCGAACTGTGAAACCAAGGCCCCCCTTTGTGCTGAATAACAAGGGCTCCCTTCAATTGCTGTTAAGAACATGTTTTATGCCTGTTCGAAAATGGAACAATGTCTGTTACAAATGGTTAAGAACACGCAGTCAGTGTCATCGAGTGCCAGACTCGGCGCTTTTCACGCTCTGCCCAGAGTATCCAACGTAATGGCGTTTTGTTGGCGGTGGTACGGAGTGCCCATTTGTAAGCGATACTCTTGAAAGCTGAGCGTGTGGAGTGCGTCGCGCTATAGTATCGGAGTTGTGGCCGGACGAGACCTTGCAGCCCCGCTGCTAGAACTGTCAGCAACTTCAAGGTATGGGTTCTTAGAGAAGTGCTGCTGATGGAGAATGGCACCATCAGCTTCAGGCTGGTTCCCAACCGGTGCCGTGCCGTGCCGCGAGCGAAATAAAGCCCTCCCATTGGCTGCTCATTTTCGTTGATTAGGGGTCTCAGTACCTCAACGGCACGATCGTGCCCGCGGCACGACTTGATGCCACCGCGCCGTGGGAAATCTATCGGTAAGCTAACGCGAGATCCATATTTATGACGGCAGCTTTTCAGTTCGAATTTGAAGACAAGACCCGCGCGCGCCAACATGGCGACACGGCAACCACAGGCCATGTCTCTGACGGTGGAGGCTGTACGAAGCAAATCGGAGAATGAGAAAAGGTTTGTGAGAGGCATTCTTTGGGAAAGATCGCGACGCGCGGGCTTTCCGTCCCTGGTTTCGCGCCACCCACCTCTCCATAGTTCGCGCCACAACCTTCGTTGCCGCCCCCCACTTCGTTTCGCGCCAAACGGCCTACGGCGCCATTACACCAACCTGTCCAGCAGCTCGCTCTTTTGCTGTGTGCCCGCATCATCCGAGTTGTTTCGTGCGGATCGAAAGCTGGCGTCATAGGAAGAACCGCGAGATACCGGTTAGGATCGGTATATTCGAAAGAAATAGATCTGTCACGGCACGGCACCAAAATCAGTTCCAACCGACGGAAACAATGGAACAGCATTGTGCCGCGGTACGACGGCACGGCACTGCACCGGTTGGGAACCAGCCTCAAGTCAGACGGTACCCGAACGCGTTAGACGTGTTCATCACACTTCAGATTGCTGCATGGGCCATGCCGCTCGACATGTAACTATGCATCGCTCCATTCGTTGGCAACCACCTCGCAAAGCTTCGCTTCCCGGCTTTTCCCGCGGAGATGATGTCACTCATGTGCCAGGACGTGATGCTTCGCCATGACCTGCCACGAAATAAACCCACATGGGGTGCTAAAAAAGACAGGCAACTTTATCAGAGCACTTGAAGCAGAGAGGCAGCATTCCACCACTTGCCATCACTTGAGCATGTCGCTCGCTGCATGGAGCGCGAACTTCTTCGAAGGCGCCGCAGCCGCCGGTGCGTAAGACGTTGAGACGCGCAGTCCCGTCTTGTTTATGGTCTAACTTCATGCGCATGTGTATCATTCAGCCGCCGGCAGCATCCGCGCGCTCGCCGACCCGACCCTCAAGCAAGTCTTCTGGAGGTAGGACGGCACTGTCGTTGGGTTGATGACGACCAAGGCGCGCGTCTAAAATCCGATCTGTGTGTTGTAGGCGCGCCAAGCAGTTGTTCGCGTGGTCCGCGGCGCTCGTAGTGCTGATCCACGTGGTCGTGCTGCCCGTGGAACTGCTCGCGTCGCTAGTGCTGCCGCGCGACTGGATCGACGCGAGTCTGCGCGCGTTCCGGTACGCCATGGTCTCGACCGTGCCCTTTTTGGTGGTCACCGGCTCGCGGTACTTCAACGTGGAGCTCTTCGAAGACGCGTTCTTCGCGGGGCTCGGCGCGCGCGACAAAGCGCTCGCGGCCCACATCCGGCAGCGCCCCGCAGTGTACTGGGATATGGAGTACTTCCGACACGCGATCGTCGTGGGCATGAAACAGGGCGCGTTTGGACTGCTCGTGGTGATCGTCTCGCCGCTCTTCGGCGTGCTCGTCCCGATCTTCCGCTTTGGCTACAAGTACGTTGGTTTTGGTGGCACGACAGGGTCGTCGTGGAGTGTACTGAGCTTGCTTGATGCTACCAATGTAGAACGCGACGCATGGAGCGCTTCTTCTGGGTTCCTATTGTCATCGCGTTCTGTATCCCATGGACGCGTCCGTTCGCCGCACGCGTCGTGCGAGTGTGGCTCAACTCGCGCGAGCTCACGCGCGAGCTCTACGATCCTGTGATCGCTCGCCTCAAGTCGGCGTCGCCCTCTACGAACGCGCAGAGCGAACCTCAGTCGTACGAGTGGCACACGGACCGAAGCGAGGCCGCACGGCTCGGGTTCGCAATGGTGATCGGCTTCTTCCTCGAAATACCGTTTATCGGTCCGTTTGCCTGGTTTGCAGCATTTGTCGCGGCTGGACTCATGACGCCAGAACTGGTCAACGTGGACGGCTTCAAGATATGACTAATCAGCTCTCCTGGAGTCTCTATTTATTTGGCCTTGTACCACGAGTCGTCGACGTTAGCGTCCACTTCTAATGCCACTGAGAGCGGCTTCTCGAACGGATTTTCCATGAGGTGGACGACCAGTTTTAGTGCTTCGGGGACACTCTCCTCGGGCCCTTCCACAATGATCTCATCGTGGATCTGGCACACCATCTCCCACCCCAGCTCCCGCAGACGCTCGTTTTGGTGAATCAACAACATCGCTTGCATCACGACGTCCGCGGCGGCGCCCTGGATCGGCGTGTTGATCGCTGCACGCTCTGCATGCGCCTTTGCTTTCTTTTGTGCGAGTGTTTTACCCGGCAGCATAGCGTCTGGAAGACGGCGGTATCGCCCCATCAGCGTTCGCGTGTACCCAAAGAGCTGAGCAGTCTGGATCGCGTTCTGCTGCCAGTGGCGCACTTCCTGCCGGTCGGAGTACCACTTCTCTAATGTGTCCGCAGCCTCCTTGCGGCTGACGCCAAAATCTTTCGACAAACCGAACGGTGTCTTGCCGTATGCGATCGAGAAGTTGAGGATCTTGGCATTCTTTCGCTCGGTCGAGAACTTATCCTTCAGCAGCGGTGCCGGTGGCTTTCCTTTGCTGTGGTCCCACTCGAGCAGTGCCTCGCCGTTCTCGATAGCCTTCGCGACGTAGTCATACATGCCCATAGCTGTGCGTGAGTGGAAGTCACCGCCGGCCTTGAAAGCTTCAATCATGGCCTCGCACTGAGTGATATGCGCCATGAGACGCAGCTCCAGTTGTGAGTAATCCGCAACGATGAGTTTCTTGCCTTTGGGGGCGATGAAGGCGTCTCGGATCTTATAGCGATCCTTATCGAGAGCTGGCTGATTTTGCAAGTTGGGTTTCCGCGACGACAGACGACCCGTGTCCGTGTTGAGATTGAGCGAGCAGTGGACGCGGCTGTTGCTATCGGACAGTTCCTGAAGCGGCAAGATGAAGTTGTTGAGCATCGTGTTCATGCTGCTGATATCAAACAACGCCTTGAGCGCCACACAAGCCGCAGCACCTTCTTCCTTATCCGCGAAGTGCTCGTATGCACGGCCGTACTTTGGTGGGTTCGCTTCAGGCCGGCCAGCAAGCTCCTTCAGCACATCCGCGCTCGCTGCCGGCATGCCACTCGCTGTAAAGTGGGTCGGAGTAATACCCAATCCACGGATCGTGATGCTTCGCTTCTTGAGAGCCTTCGATTTGCCTTCTTCAATGATCCCCTCCGTATTCTCCACATCAAAGGATCGTTCGGCTGGTAGCACTTCTTTCGGTTCTTTCTTCGAGTAGTCGGTGTACGGTGCAAACAGTAGCTGCTGCTTCTGCGCGGCGCTGTAGACGTTCATACGGTCGGCTTCGTCACAATACCGCGACGCCCATTCAAGCACTTGCTTCTCAAGCCGTGCACGATCCTCCAGCGCCTTGCGCTCAACGTCCTTCAGGTACTCGAGGTCCACATGCATGCCCTTGCGCTCGATATCAGTGAGGCATTCACCGAACGGCACGATGTACTGCAGGTAGAAGTCGTACATCGACCCACTTCGCGTCGTCTCGCCTGTCGGACTCTTCTCGTCAAACCAGAGCGTCTGGTCGAGCTTGTACTGGAGCACGCGGTGCAGGAACCACGTGCACTCGGCGTCGAACATGCTGTACCGGATCCAGCGATTGCGGAACTCCGGAAACCGCTGGAGCTCTTCCACTTTGGGCATGATCCGCTCTTTCCCGGCGGAGCCATCCTTCTTCAGTTTCGGGATACCAAACAGCTCCTTCATGGGCTTCTTACGCTGCAAGAGCAAATCTTCCGAGAGAGCCTCAAGCGAGTACCCGCCGTTCTGGAACCGCGCCGTGTTCCACAGTCGCGCCATGTGCATGGTGTCGCCACCGAGGCCCTGCACGTTGATGCCGTGGTTGTACAGCACGTGGCGATCGAAGCTGTAGTTGTGCCACACTTTCTTGTACTCTTTGCTTTCCAGGAACTCACTGCATCGTGTCACACGAACCGATTTGTCAGCGCACAACAGCTCGCCAAACGACACTGATGAGCTAGCCAGTGCAACTCACCGAAAGTACTCGAGCGTGCCCTCGGCCGAGTCCAGGTTGTCGATCCACACGTAGGGCCCGTTGCCGTAGTCCACGTCTGGCCCGCTGTACAGCGAGAGGCACGTGACCTTGCCGTTGCCCACGGGGCCGACTGCCTTGACGTCGATCTCCGCGACCTCCGTGTCACACGCGTGGAAGTGGTCTGGCCCCAGTGCGCGGATCTTGTCGATCACGCGCTGCGCGCCGGCCTTGTCCTGGATCAGGTTCACGGGCAGCGCGTCCTCGTCCGCTGATCGGAGCCCCTCGAGCAGCGTCTTGTCAATGTCGTCGGACGTGACGTACTTCATGCGCGGCGACTGGCGCGTCGCAAAACCGTTCGCCCACATATTCGCTACAGCTGGACCAAGCGGCACGCGCTGCAGCGCTCTACCGGCGGCCGCACGGGCCGTCGTGAGGCCGCGCGCGCAGCGTATCATCATCGCCATGCCGGTTCCCGGTTTCTGCTTCCAGCACTTGAATGGTGCAACCTTCGGAATTACCGGTATTATACGGTATACTACCGGTACATTTGAAGTGAGATACCGATAGGATTCTCCTTGGGCACCTTTATTAGTAGCCCCCAGCGACTCGATCAAGTCGGAGCGCGCGGACGTCGTCGTCAATCAAATCCATCATTCGCGGGGAAGCGGTCCAAGGCGAAGGCGAACGGAGAAGAAAGGACGCGATGGAGGGGCTCAGCAGCAACGTGTACCTGGGCGCGGGCGTCGCGGTGATCGCGATCTTCGCGTTGCGTCTCTGGAACGCGTCGGTGGACGCGCAGAACGCGCGCGCGCTCGCGGCGGCGCGCGAGCGCCAGGCCAAGGCCAAGGCCGAGAAGAAGGAGATCCGCCGCCGCTTCTTCACGCTCGAGGAGCTCAAGGAGTTTGACGGCGAGAACGGCAAGCCAATTTACATTGCGATCCTCGACGAGGTGTACGACGTCAGCAGCAAGCGCGACTTCTACGGCCCCGGCGAGGGCTACCACTTGTTTGCGGGCCGCGATGCCTCGCGCGCGCTGGCCAAGATGTCGTTCGAGACCGAGGACCTCGAGAACGAGGACGTCTCGGACCTCGGCTTCATGGAGCAGGAGACGCTCCAGGACTGGGTGACCAAGTTCTCGGTGTACAACCAGTACCCGAACGTCGGCCGCATCTTGCGCCGCCGCGACCTCACGCTCGAGCAGCTGCGCGTCCACAACGGCGCCGACCACCCGCGCAAGACGTGCTACGTGGCCGTCAACGGCAACATCTACGACGTGACGCTCGACGGCCTCAACCACTACGGCCCGAAGGGCGGCTACAGCCAGTTTGCCGGCCGCGACGCCTCGCGCGCGCTTGCCTGCATGCTGCTCACGGACGAGGCGCTGGACAACCCGTCGATTGAGAACATCACGGAGGCGCAGCGCAAGACGCTCTCGGACTGGGAGACCAAGCTCGCGCAGAAGTACCCGGTCATCGGCAAGCTCGTGAAGTAAACTTCCAACAAACCCAGCAAGTGTAGCGTGACGACGTGTGCAGGGTTCATGTACAAGCAAGAAAGAGATGGATATCAACCACGAAAACGATATCGAGTCCCATTGTTGTCTCATTTTCATGGTCCTTATGTCTGAAGACCGGCGATTTCTCGCTTTCCATTCGATCAAGCATGCAACGTCGATCAGTGGTTTCGGGCCAGAGGGGCACGTGGCCTTCCCGAAGCCAATGCCACGCGCCCAGCACCATGGAAGATAACGCGCATTTTCCGCTCTTACCTTCGTTCGCGTCTGCCACGCGTCTCACCTCATTTTACCCAATCATGATGTCTTTGGGTCATGACAAGTATACGGATTGGTTGAAATCAAAAGATAGGTTGGCGCTCAAAATAGTGACGACCACGTCTTTGTGCCCTTGCCGTGCCGCTTCAAGGTCGTGTCGCACCTCGGCTCCTCCAACGGTGCGATCACGAACTCCCAGGTGAAGCCCCCTTCATCACAATCGAACTCGACTCCTCCCTCCACGACTCCCTCCAAGACAGCATGGGCAACGCTCTGGGCACGCCGCCGAACGGACCGAACAGCCTCTCGCGAGGCTCAGCGAGCGAACCGGCCTCCTCGCGCCGCAACTTCACACCCAAAGAGCTCGCAGAGTTTGACGGCAGCCACGGCAAACCGATCTACGTCTCGCTCAAGAGCGACGTCTACGACGTCAGCGCGAGCGACGACTACATGTTCGGCAAAGGAGGCGAGTACCACGCGCTCGCGGGCAAGGACGCGTCGCGCGCACTGGCCACGGGCGTACTCGACGAGGACGTGATCGACAATTTGGAGCTCTCGGATCTTGATGGCAAGTTCTTGGAAGTGCTGGAGGACTGGGTCAAGCGATTCCGCGACGAGAAGAAGTTCCCCAACGTCGGACGGCTCCTCGTGCCCACGGACCTCACGGTGGAGCAGCTGCGGGCGTACACGGGGCTCGATGACCTGCGCGGCACGACGCTCGTCGCGCTTAACGGCACGATCTTTGACGTCACGCTGAACGGGCTCGAGCACTACGGCCCAGAGGGCGGCTACAGCCAGTTCGCGGGGCGCGACGCCTCCCGCGCGCTAGCGCTCATGTCGCTGGACGACGAGTGCCTCGACGACCCGCGCACCGACGACCTCAGCGACGTGCAGCGGACGGCGCTCGCCGACTGGGCCACGCGCTTCCAGCAAAAGTACGCGCCCATCGGCAAGCTGCTCGTGTGAGCTGGGCAATTCGCCCCATTAGCCACGGTCATTCCCATAAATAACAAGTTGAAGTGCTTTTCTTGAATAAAACCTCATCGACCATGCCCCACCCTCTGGGGTTTTACAGAAGAGAAGGGTTTCCGACCCCGAGTGGTCGTTGAAGAGCGTTGACCCCAAAAAGCGTGGAAGTGAAGTGGGCGGAGAAAACGCCGAGGCGTCTTGCGTGCGAGCTGGCGGGACGACGACGCGCCTCACTGAAGATCAAAGCAGGGCATCGTATAGCGCCGCACTTCACGGTCACATTCGAGGTCTTCCTGTCTCTGTGCGTGATCTCTGGGCAGTACAGTGGGCACCGCAAGACACAGAAGGTGGTCATGGGGAACAAGGCATCGACCCGCGCGCCCACTGCGGCCGAGAAGGCGTTCCAGCAAGCGCTCACCAAGCCCTCAGCGCTGCGTGCTGGTATGTTCGGTCTCTCGCCTGCGGGCCACCACGGCGTGCCCATCAATGCCAAGACACTGGCGTTCTGCGGCCTCCAGGGAATCCTCGCTGTCGGCACGGCGAGCGGCAGCGTCAAGCTCTACGGCCGAGACGGCCTGGAGTTCCTCATTGAAGCGCCGCGGTCGAAGACGAACCTCACGATTGGTGTTGTGCACATGAAGTTCACTGCGCGGCAGCGGCTCGTGGTGACTTACTCCAATAGCTCGATCCGCATATATAGTCTCACGAATCCAACTCGACCCGAAGTGGAGATCCCCGAAACGTATGTTGCGCGGAGAACTACGCTGTCTGCGCAATGGAGTTGGTACTGATTGTTGTGTATCGGATTGTAGGTGGACGCTCAGCACCATTACGTGCATGGAGACCATCAAGTACCAGAATTTTCCATTCATTTTCGTCGCGCTCGACGACGGAAACATCCACGTACGGCACTGTTCATGACGGACGTATAACAGAGGTGCCGTCGCACTGACCGAGCTTTATTTTTCCAGGTACTCCATGAAGAGACAGGCAAGACAAGCACCTACGTCATCACACCCCGTGAGTGCGGTGTTACGACGCTCGAAGACGAGAAGCACCTTCAATTCGTGACCGCCATGGCGGTGAACCCGCGGGATGGGAACCAGCTCCTGATAGCCTACGAAGTATCCCCAACTATCTTTCAGTGGGACTTGACGAAGCGCAAGATGGCCAAGGACTTCACCCTCGCCAAGGGTAAAATAACGCCAGCTCTCCGACAAGACGACCCGAACTCTGTGCAGGCTCTTTCTTGGCATGCGAGTGGCAAGCGGTTCGTCGCCGGCTACAAATACGGAGGTTTTGCCGTGTTCCGGTACGATAAACCGCATGGACTGTACCATATATTACCAGGATCATCGCCAAGCGACACTCCCGCACCCATTTCACGGATTCAGTGGATCTGTGCCCCTCCGTCATCTCGCCACTCTCACTTACCAGGCGCTGTCATTTTCGCTGGCGGTCGCGCACGTGAAGACACCAACCAGCTCACGATCGTGTACCCACCACGAGAGCTGTCCGATGAGGATGCTATCACGACGTTCGTCAAGTCCGATCAACTTACGTGGCAAACGATGACAATCCATGCGAAGAATCATTCCGAGATTGCTGCGTTCACGATCGCTAGCGACCACGTCGACGTCAGTACTCGACTTGCGCCAGTTTCTGTGATTATGTTGTCGGGAAACCCCCTCGACGGCCAACAACCGGCGATAAGTGTGCAGTGCCTTCCGAGCTTCGTGCGACTCCGCGAAGATGACAAGGAGGACTGGGAGTGGATACCTGGACGGATGCCGAAAGCCGTAATCCTTCCGCCACTTCTTCTGCAACAGAGTGCGATCAAGGCTTTCAAGGCGGTGAGCCTGGCAGGCTGTGATGGCTCGCTGCAAGCTGACTTGTTGGCTGCGGTTGACAAAGGGGCCATCGATCCGGTTGCACAACTCATTGCAGAAGAAGATTTTGAGTGGCCCATTAATGGGGGCAGCATCGTGGAACCCCTGCTCAAGGGTTTCATTCCCCCATCAGCTGGAGAATCCGGCCTAAGCCACGTATTTCAGTCGGCCACGTTGCTGCTGACAGGACACGCAAATGGGTTCGTCGTGTTTTGGGAGATCCATGTGTCATCCGAGCGTTCAAGTCGAGGCAGGTTGAACCTGCTACACGTGGTCGATGTTGCTGGCCAGCTGAGTCCCGTCCCAGCAAACGCGCAAATTTCTTGTATCGCCTTCTGCCCCAATTCACGCACACTAGTGGTTGGGTTTGCAGCGGGCGAACTCGCAGTGCTCGAATTTGGCCAGCGGTCGCGTGTCGTGCCAATTTCAGGTTGTGATCGGAAACCGACCGAAAACGCGGTTCTCGATCCGTCAGTAATCAGCCCAGAGTTGAAACTTGACCAAGCTCCTGCTGAAACAGATGACACAAACGAAGAGTCAGTAGAAGACACAGTCGGATACCACGTCGTGTTCAGCCTTCACATTCACAGCAGTGAGATCAAGAGGATTTGCTTCTCAAGCTCCTACAACTACGCTGCGATCGCGGACGACGCTGGTGTGGTCTCTTTGATTGAGTTATCCACGTACAACTACGAACTTTTGATTTTCGACGTGTCTTCGGAGGAGCCGGTTTCGGTGGAATCTCTATTATTGAGCGAGTTGGTTCAAGTGACGGATATTCCTGTGCCCGCCCCATCTTCTTATCCCTCGACGTCACCGAATGGCAGCAAATCAGGTTCGCGGTCACCGCCCAATCGTTCTCCATTCGATCGACGCTCCGTCAGTTCCCCACCACCCGAGCAAATGACTGTGATCCAACATCGAGAAATCGTCCCCATTCTTTTTGTTGGGCGAGGAAATGGGAAGTTGGAGATGTTCCACGTTCAGACGGCGAAAAAAATCGGCGAATCGTTGTTTGACTCGCACAAGACTTCCCCAATGTCATCAATCATAATGGTGGAAGCGTCAGGAAAGCGTGTGGACATTCGAGGGCGCCAGTGGATGAGGCCCACTACAGAATCCGAGCATGCTAAAGATTCAACAACGGATAATGAGACGGCAGCTAGCAAGCATACCATCTCAGCCGAGCTTGAGCAGCTGACAGAACAGGCTCTTGCTGAAGCCATTACAACCGCCGCTGAGAGTGAGATGTCAACCATCCAAAGTGGAGTCGACAACGGAGAAAGCAACGAAGTTGGTATAGCCGCTCCAAAGTGGCAACAAGACCAAGTGATCGAAACACGAGTGCCAGCCGGCTCACTTGGACTGCATCTGTTCACAGAGGTTGAGCAGCACGCGGTCGTAAAAGGCTTCGTCTTGGAGAACGAGAAGGCTCTTGCTCTTGCCTCGCAAGGTGTCACTCCTGGCCACGCTATCGTTTCGATCAACGGAGTGGATTTGCTGCCATATAGTCGACTAGTTGTGTGCTCGGTGCTCGAGAAGCTGCGTGACTTGGAGAAGGTCATGGTGTTTGCGAAGGGGTTCGGGCCGTTGCCAGATACGAGCGGAGATCCAGAAGTTGGTTCCGTTCAAGATGCCCTTGCAGAGAAGCCTCGTCTTTTATTGTGCACATGTGGTAAGTCGATTCATCTCATCCAAGCGACCCTACCGAAGGCTTCTGAGATTGCGACGGCAGCGAAAGAAGATCATCTCGCGCAGCCTCTTGCGAGCATCGAGGTTTCGTCTCAGATTGTGTCGACTGCGATCATTCGTGTGCCCGTGCACGACCGCATTGAAAACTGCATCGTTGTTATCGACCAGAGCAGCCGACTCTATGTGATATCACTCATGACGTTGACGATGATCTGGAGCGCAGATTGCCCGGCTCTAGGTAGCTCGCTTGACGGAATCCTTTGCAGCATATCGACCAATGGAGAGCTTATCATCGCGAATACCTTCGGCGAGATTGAGCGGATCTCACTGCTGTCCGACGCAACACAGAAAGAGAATGCCATTTTCGAACGCGTCGCCGTTAAGACTCGAGTTCATCTCGAAGAGCGGGTGTATCCGTTCGAGAAGGAGCCTCATCCGAGCCCCAAAAAGAAAGGAATCGCTGCTCTAAAGAAGCTCGTGAGCGGCTCAAAAGAGGCGTGCGATCTCAACAAGGTATTCCACTTTTCTGCGGAGGAAGCAGACCGACGCCAACTCTTTGGCGATCGGAAGTCGATCACATCGCCAAAGCCAGAGGACCAAGAGAAAGCGGCCGTTAACAAGACTTCAGAAGGACTTGGTGCGACGAAGGATGCGCTCAACCAGGCCGCACAGGTATGGTCGTCATCGTTGCGTGGTTAGGCGTGTGCCACTAACGTTTGTTTGTGTTTCGCGATGTAGCATCTCCAACAACGCGGTGAGAAACTGGGCGACTTGGCAGTCAAAACAGAACAGATGCGCGACACGGCCGAGGACTTTTACAAGACGATGAAGGCATTCAACGACAAGAACGAAAACAAAAAGTGGTACGAGTTTTAGGTCAATGACCCACACTGTAACCAGCTCCTTGGAAATTGGTATGAACATGGATAGATGCATTCAAGACCTATTCACATGTAGTCTACGCTGGCAATGAATCGTTATCCTGTTTCTTGTAGAGCACGCGCACGAGAGTAAGCCCATGGGGCGGCGCTCCTTGACCAGCTTTTGATCGGTCTTTGGTCTCGAAAAGCGTTGGGATCATGGCAGGCACTATCCGTCCGAGTCCAACGTCCACCAGCGTGCCCACGAGGTTGCGCACCATTTTGTACAGGAACCGATCACCGTGAAAGCGGATTCGGATCTTCACACCCGTGTCGCGCTGCTCATCTCCTTCCTCGTCTTCCTCACCCTCCTGTGGTCGCAGCGGCTCTTCCAACAGCTCGACGTTCGTCAGCGTGCACACGTTGCCCTTGGCCGAGTCGCTGTTCGCCTGACTGCTTTTCGGCGGTGTGAACGCCGAAAAGTCCTTCGCCGCCGGAGGGGACGTCAGATGTGCGATCGCCGCGCGCATTTTGCTCGTGTCGAGCGGCTTCTTCATGAACCACACGCGGTGGCGGTCCAGCACGGGCCGCACGGCGCCGCTCACAATCACGTACTCGTAGATCTTGCCCACGGCGTTGGCGCGCGGATCGAACGCGTCGGCTCCAGCGCCCGCTGGCAGCGTCCGCAGCGCGCGGCACACCACGTCCTCGGGCAGCCGTGTGTTGAGCGCGTCGCGGAACGCGCGGTCGTCGGCGCCGCACCGACTCGCGAACACGACCACTTGGCCGCGCGCGTGGACGCCCTTGTCCGTGCGCGAGCAGCCCTTGACGCGCACGGTCTCGCTAGTCGTGCGCGCCACCGCGTCCTCGATCACCTCTTGGACTGTGCGCGTCACGCCGCGCTGCTCCTGCGCCTGGAAGCCGCTGAACAGCGTGCCGTCGTACTCGACGACGCAGCGCCGCGCTTTCCCGTCGGCGGCATCCTCGGCGAGCGGCAGAAATGCGCTTTTCTTGAGCTTTTTGGTGGGAACGCCAGGCGCCGCGTCGGTGGCGGCCGTCGCCTGGAAGCGGCGCTTGCGCTCGGCGCGCGAGAGCGGCGCGCCGGCGTCCGGCGCATGTGCTGGGGGCGCGCCATCCATTCTTGACGGTGTTTTGGTTGTGTCGATATTCATCCGTTGTTTATGGATACAGCTTTGACTCATCACCTGGTATATATGGACATGTAGGGTGACACATGCGTTACATACGGTATTTTGAATTAGATATGGAAGTGGAGTTTTGGCGCGACCATACAAACACCATCACCATGGCATGGATTGATCGCCACGGATGGAAGTGGATCGGCGCGCCACAGTGCGGCGTGCTGGCGCTCTTTGGCGCGCACGACGCGGCAGCCTCGCACCCGCAAGATTCCCAGCTCTCTGATGAGCCGTCGCCCGCCTCGAATCGACAGCTAGAGGCGCCGCCATCGGATGCGAATGCCCTACCTCGTGCGCTCCGACTCGTGCTGCTCGGCGTGGAGATCGTGTTGGCGCTCGCAGTGGGCCTGCTCTGCGTGTGGTGCGCCAGCTTCGCGCGCTCAATCGTCCGCGCTGTCATTTCATCGGCGGCACTCGCCGAGTGCGCGTACACGGCCGTGTTCGCGTACGGTCTCGTCGCGTTCTTCCTGCGGATCTTCCAGCAGCCACACAGCCGTCTTCTCTTTCTCCAACGGTACGTTCCACCCCACCATCACCACGCACATCGTGTACACGCAGTGCCTTCTAACAGTCCTCTCGTCCTCCATAGACTGGGGCTTCTGTGGACGCCGCTGTCCACGGTGGCGGCAAGCCTCGCACTCCACTCGGCGTGGCTTCACCTCCGCATGCGCAGCGGTCCGACGTCTGTCCACGACTTCGTCTCCACTCTCAGCACGCTGTCGCTCCGCAGCGTCGTGCTGGCGCCGCTGGAAGAAGAGCTCTTTTTCCGCGCGCTCGTCGGCCATCTCGCGCTCCATCGGCTGCGCGGGCGTGCGCTCCCGAGCGCGGCCGTGTCAGGTGCCGGCTTTGCCCTCGTCCACCTGGCCAACGCGCGGCGCGTCCATCTCCAGGACGGCGCGTACGGAGACCTCGCCGTCCAGATCGTGTGGGCGTGGGTCGTCGGTATGTTTCTGGCGCTGCGGTACGCGCGAAAGGGCTCGCTGCTCGAGTGCGTGGTGCTTCACGCGATCAACAACGCGTTCGCGGCCGCGGCATCGTCCACAGCGACAGCTTGGGAGGACCCAGCGAAGAAGACTCTTGTCGGTACGTTGTATGTGGAAGATGGTCGTTTTATTGTCTAGACAGTGCTCATGGGGACTGACAAGGGGTAACGTTATGTGATGCGTGACTAGGGATGCTATCTATCGTCGCGTACGCGCTCGCGAGTCTGCGCGAGCGGCATGCTCTGTCCAACGAGTTGCTCGCTAGAGCCCGTCGTACGCCGTGAGCCCGTTCTCGTTGACCACGTCGTCGCGGCCGCCGCCCTTCTCCGGGTCCAGCAGCCACGCGCCGAGGTCGAAGAAGCTGTACGCCATGGCGTAGTGGCCCGCGGTCTGGCCGTTTTTCTGTACGCACAAAACAACACGATGAGTCGACATCCCGATCGCCCGCACAAGGAAGCACACACCGACTACGTACGTTTTGGTGGTTGGGGTTAGCGCCCTTGCTGATGAGGTACTGCGCGACCTTGAGGTTGTTATTCTGCGCCGCGAGCAGTAGCGGCGAGTTGCCGTTCTCGTCGCCTTTGTTGACGTGGAAGACGCTCTTCTCGAGCACGTCGTCGTAGATCGTGCCGAGCCCCGGCACGAAGGGTTTGACGACCGAGAGCGGGTCGAACTTGCGCTCGGGCAGGTGCGCGAGCGCCTCTTTGATCTGCTTGAGCTTGCCGTGGCGAACGAGCGTGCAGAAGTCGGGAAACGACACGAGCATCTTCGAGCCGGCTGCTGCCGCCGCTGCTGCGGTGGAGCTACCACTGCTCTCCGTGCCTCCGGGCGACGGCGCCGCCACTGAAGATGACGAAGACGAAGACGACGGGAAGGCACGAGCCGGGGACGACGCGGCCGAGGATCCCCCGCCAAGCGTCCGCGCTGGCGACACGGGCGAGCCCACCATCGACACGCCCGAGGGCATCTCGTCCGGGTTGTGCGCGCCGTACAGCCGCTTCATCTTGATGCGCTCCGACTCGCGCAGCTGCTCGACCGACGTGAGCACTTTTTTCCGGTGCAGGCGGTGCTCCATGCCCAGCGTGTTCTTGAGGTCTTCATCGTTGAGGTGCAGCAGCAGCGCGCCGTCCACAGCCGCGTCCTGGAACGCACGCTTGTACTGGCCTAGCGCGAGCGTGTCCAGCCACCGACCGACGTCCGCGACGCTCCAGCCCGCGAGTTGCAGCGGCTGCTGGCCCGGGAAGCTGCCCGGCGGTACCGCAGGCGTGAACCCCATGGGCGACTGCGCACCGTTGACCGAGAACCCCGGGCCAGCGCTCGTGTTGTACTCAGGCCACGTTTTGTTGGAGACCACGGCGGCGCTGTCGAGCGTCATGTGGTGCGCGCCGATCTTGCGCATGGCGCGCACCATGTTCATGCTGCTGAAGTACGTCATCGACATGGACATGAAGCCAAACTTCATCATCGTCTCGGTCGACTCCATGAGCGAGTTGGCCTCCTCGCGCTGCTGCGTCGAGAACGCGCTGGTCGAGTTTGCCGCGGCCGCCTGGATCGCGCTCTTGGCGTCGGACGGCGCCGACGCCGAGCCGGTCCATGGGCTCCCCACCGAAGGGCTCGCGGCACTGCCGGGCGTCGCCACGTGAGGGGGGAGAATGTCGAGCAACAGCTGGCTTCGCGTCGACTGCTTGGCCTTGATCTTGTCGAGCTCGCGCTGCTGCTCCTCAAGCAAGATCACGAGCTTGCGTTCGAGCCCCTTGAGCTCTTCTTCCTTGGCGAGCCGCTCCTTGTCGAGCACCTGCAGCTTCTCCTCCAGCACGTTGAGCTTCTCCTTGCGGCTCGCGATCTGCGACAGCATCTGCGTGAACTCGCGGTCCAGCCGCATCTTCTGCTCGCGCAGCTGCCACTTGGCCTGCTCGTCCATTTGCTTGGACAGCCCCTCGGTCTCGAGCTGCGCGAGCGCGTGCATCTCGGCCTCGAGCACCCGGATGCCCTCCTCGAACTCGCAGATCTCGGTGACCACGGCCTCGGCGTCCTTCTCGACTTGCGCCTTTGTCGACGTGAGCAGCGCCACCTCGCTCTGCAGCTTGGTGCCAAAGAGCTTGTACTCGAGCAGCATCTGCTTGCCGAACGTGATGCCCTGCGTCTGCGTTTTGGAGAAGAGGAACTTGTCTTTCTCCTGCTGGAAGCGGCGGCGCCCCACGTGACCGCGGAACACACGCTGGATCGTCGTGGCCGCCGCGCGGCGGCGCCGCAGCCGCAGCATGCGGCGCCTCGACAAGTACTGGCGCACGAGCCGTTGGATGAAGGTTGCGCTACGCTTCATGCATGCGCGTACGCGCTCCACGAACCGCCGCGCGAGCCCGCCGCGCACCACGCGCTGGATCTCGGTCGCGGCCAGGTACTGCTGCATGCGCTTCTTGAACGTCGTGCGGCCCATCTTGCCGCGCCACTGGCGCTGCACCAAGCGCACGGCCCAGTCCTCGCGCTTCATGCCGTGGTACTTTTTGCGCGCGAGCTTGGCGCGCCAGAGGCGCTGGAGCAGCACGGCGCACCGCGCGCGCCGCATGCGCCACGCGAGCGTGCGCGCGAAGAAGGCGCGGAACGCGCGCTGGATCACGCGCACGTGGTGCTCCATCCGTGCGAGTCGCTTCTGGTTGCGCTGCACGCGCCACGCCATGTACTCTTTGACCTCGGGCATGTCCCGGTTGTCCGGGTAGATCTTGGAGCCGTCACCGATCTTGTAAATGAGGTTGGAGCTCAGCCGCTCGAACGCCGGCGTCGTCGGGTCCCAGGAACTCATGTGGCCGGCGCCCTTGGCCTTGGTGCTCTTGTGGGTTTTCTTCTGGGTATCCGTGGTCGTCGTTGGCGCGAGGTGCAGCTGCTGGGAGTGGAGTGTGTTTGCGGTGCTTGTCGTCTGCGTCTGGAACGCGAGCCACTTGGCCTTGTCGGGCGACGCGAGCTGGTTCCCGGCGGGCGCGGACGCGCCATGCCCGGGCGAGTGCGACACCGGCGACGGCACGACCTGGTTCACGGTCGTGAGCACGCGGTCCAGGAACGTATCCTCGTACGACTTGGTCGTCGAACGCGGCAGTGACTTTGTCCGGCGGCTCTCCACGTCGTCTTCCTCGCGGGTCGGTTTGTTGACAGGCGAAGATTGATCGGCTTTGCTCGGCAGCAACTTTTTCGGGGGCGAACTGGTTGGTGCGAGCGCGGCGCTCGCGGCGACCGCCGACTGGTGCGGTGCATCGTGGAGCTCGTGGAAGCCCGTGGCGAGTTGCTCGAGCAGCAGCAGCATCTCGGATTTGCACTCCTGGAGCACCTCGTGGCCGCTCGCGAGCCACACGACGCTGCTGAGCTTCTTGCCGCCGTTGTTGCGCGTCGCGGCCGAGCGGAACACCTTACCGATCGAGTCGACGAGCTCCACGCGCGTGGCGTCCACGAGCGCCTGGGTCTGCGCAGATACGTTCACGAGCGCGTTCTGCGCGGCGCACACGTTCACGAACGGCACGTTGAGCCGCAGGCCGTTATGTCCACCCCCGGTGCTACGCAAGTCAACGTGGCCCAGCGCGCCGTGACAGAGCGCCTTGCGCCCGCTGAGCGTGATCGGGTTCATCACGGCCGTGTACAGGTTGAGCGCGAGCGGCGCGGTCACGCGCGCCACGTACGCCGGCGAGAAGAGGAACCGCGAGTGGAAGTACACGGGCAGGTCCGGGCGCGACTCGGGCGTGCAGGCGAAGACCTTGAGGCAATCGTGGAGAAACTGCGCGAGCGCGGCGTCCACGTGCGTGAACGCGTTGACCAGCACGAGCGCGCGAACGTTGGCGTCGGCCGGTGGCGACAGCGAGCAGAACCGCGTGGCGATGTTGCCGCCGTTGCCAAAGCCCACGAGGTAGTACGGCGCGTCGCGCAGCAACCCGCGGCCCTGCGGCCCCACGTGGCGCAGCAGCGCGCGGAAGCACTCGCAGTGGAAGGCGTTGTTGAGCAGCGTGCCGGCGCGCCAGGTCGTGTACGCCTGCCCCGGGTAATTCCACACGAGGATCTGCACGGCGCCGCGGTACCGCGAGACGATCGGGTTGAGCAGGATCTGGAGCCGCTCCCACGTGTCGAAGAGGTCGTGGATTACCACGAGGTTGAAGAACGTGTTGGCCGGCGCGTCCGCGTACGTCGTATCGCCGAGCACGCAGAACGGGAACGCCGTCTCCGAGTCCATCTGGAACGTGCCGTGCGCATAGTCGCGCGTGTCTGTCTCGAGCAGCGCCGGGAAGGGCAGCGTCGTTGCGGCCTCGAGCTTGCGGCGCCGCCGCCGTCGCCGCTCGGTCTGCTCGAGCTTGGCGCGCGCGAGCGCGTCGGTCGCGGCCGCGACGGCCGTGTTCGAGGACGTCGGTGGCGGTGTCGTGGTGCGCAGGACCTTGGTGAGCGCGGCCTGGACGGTCTGCACGAGGGCGTCGCGGTGGACGGGCTTGCCCACGCAGCCGTCCATGCCCGCCTCCTTGTACAGCTGCAGGTCCGCGGCCGAGGTCTTGGTCGAGAGACACACGACGGGCGTGCGAGGCGCGAGTAGCGC
Organism: Pythium folliculosum; assembly: GCA_023336295.1. NCBI lineage: Eukaryota > Oomycota > Peronosporomycetes > Pythiales > Pythiaceae > Pythium > Pythium folliculosum. Next base: position 28,023 of record JAADWV010000346.1, read on the forward strand.
CGGCTTGGCGGATGTTGGCGCGAGGCTGCGCTGCACTTCGTGCTGCCGCACGAGCTTGGTGAACTCGACGCCGCCCAGGCCGTGCGGGAGCTCGCGCTCGACGAGGATCAGATCGTACCCGGTCTCCTTGACGGCGCGCAGCGCCTCGGTCGCGTCCGTGAGGCTCTCGATGTCGAGCGTGAATGGCAGGGTCGCTGCCGCCTCGGTGAGCATGTCGTGGAGCGACTGTGCGAGCTGGAGGTCCGCGTCAAGCAGCAGTACGCTCGCGACGGGCTTGTTTGTGGCGGCTGCGCGCCCGCGGCGGCTCGCCGGTGTGCGCGTCATGGCCCTACCGTTGGGTGGTGCGTCGTGGAAGAGCCGATCGGCGCGCACCTCGCGCTCTTCGATCTGCTTGCTCTCGCCGCGCAAGTACTTGTCCATCGACACGACGCTGTCTTTCGCCTTAATGGGCGCGGTCTCCACAAGCTCTTTGTGGTGCGTCGTTGTGAGGTGGGCCGGCTGGACCGCCGGCAGCGTCGACTGGCTGGTGCTGCCGCCGAGGCTCTTGGTGGCCACTTGTCCAGTGGGCTTGTCGCCGCCCTTGGGCGACAGAAGCACGGGAAGCACCGTGCCCGAGGAAGTAGCAGCGGTCGATACAGGAAGCGGCAGCGAGGGCGCCGAGGCCGCGCCCGTTAGCGCGCTGTTCCCTCCGCCCGAGGCCTTGCGCAGGTACAGCTTTTCCTTGCGCGCGACTTCGTCGTCGACCGTGCCGTCCCACTTGGCCTTGACCGCGCCGCGCTTGGCCGCGGCCTGGCGCTCGGACGCGCCCTGGAAGCCCGGCTGCGCGACCGCGAGCTCGCGCGCGCGGTCCAGCAGCGTGTAGATCGCGTAGCAGTTGCGGCAAACGCGCACCTGGCGATACAAGTTCGCCACGCCCTCCATCTCGCCGTAGACGCGCGCGCGGTAACCTTCGCGGATCGAGTGCGCGAGCGTCGGATCCATGAGGCTCGAGCGCCGCCGTCCGTTGTCGGCTTTGGCTTTGGCGTCTTGCGACGAGAACGTGGCGCCGTGGCCTCCGTTCGTGGCGACTAACGTTTCTTTCGCGGCGAGCGCACGCGCGAGCTGCTGCTTGTTGGGTTTCGCGAGCGCGATGGATTTGTACATGATGATGCGGAGATCGTGGTCGTCCGGGGCGGCGTTGGCGTCGGTCACGGCCGCATTGTGGGGTTTACTAAGCGCCTTGGTGTGTGGATCGTCGCAGCGAGCGACCTGCGTGGATTCGAGCAGCTGCTGGAGGCTCTGGTCGCCCACGAGCTGCCGCTCGTCGTCCGAGAACAGAAGCTGGAGCGCCGTGGACGTCTCGATGCCGGTGCCCGAGCCAAAGCGGGCCAGCAACGGCTTCTTGGGGCTCGTCGGCGCGCCACTGCTCATGGACGCGCTGCCACTGAACTGGTTCACGACAAAGTCGCAAAAGTCGCCGCAGCACTTGAAGGGCGTCGGGAACGAGCCGGAACTGCTACTCCCGCCGCTGGACGAAGGAGACGACGACAAGGCGACGCCGAACTGGCTGTTGCTGCTGCGTCGTCGCTGCGCGGCCGCATCGCTGCGCCGTCGCTGGCGGTAGTCGGTCGGGCTCGGGATGATGAGGCTCGACGGCGGCGTTAGTGTGCTTCCAGAGCGCGCTGCCGACTTCGGCTGTGCAGCGGGCGTGGCCGCCGGAATCTCCACTGTGAGCGGCGCGAATACGTCATTGCTCTCGTCGTCGCTGGCGTGGCCGTGCATGATGTTCAGGGCGTGCCCACCGAGTCGATCCAGGCAATTCAGCGCATGCATGGAGACCAAGGTGGGTGTCTTCCCAGAAATAACTCGCCTGCCGACCGCCCACGCCGACGTTGACAAGGTTGAATGATGCCGTTTGCTATAGCGCGCGTGGTTGGAAAGGATCTCCTACTCTGCAGCACAGAAAGACATGCAGCGCAGAGCGCTGTCGATCAAGGGCCAGTTCGTCGTCGAAGGGAACGGAGGTTGCACCAAGCGACCCCGGAACACCAACTTAAGAGTGGAAAGGACAAAGAGCCAAAGGTGGAGAATGGGATTGAAGCCAAGAGATTGGCTTCGCGTTGGCTAAGGTGCAAGGCGTGCGCTTCCAGCGCTCAGTAGTAGCCGCGGCGCGTCTCCAAGGCCGCCATGCGACGCTCGAGCGCCGCCATCGCGTCCTTGAGGTCCCGGATCTGGGCCGTGAGCACGTCCGTCTTCTCCAACTCCACCGGCGACAGCTCAAAGCGGTACACGAGCGTCGCCGCGAACGAGAGCGCGCCCAGCGCGAGGCGCAGTTCCAGGATTCGCGTGCCGTTCTCGGTGGCGTCCGAAAGCGTCTTGACCGTCGTGTCCGTCGATCCCAAGCTGCCCGCAAGTTGCTAACACAGCGCGACAGTTCGTTTTCAACCGTCAGATCGACCCACAAAATTGTCCGGTCGCGCGTCGAGCGACCGATCGTACCGCGGCATAGTCGGGCATCGTCGCCTGCGCGAGCATGTTCGCGGTCGTGACGAAGTCGTCGAGGATGAGCTGCTTGGTTTGCCTGCCGAGGTGAACTCATTTGTACTGTGAGGCACCAAGCACCCAGGGGAGAGTTGTCCACAATGTCCCACCACTGGTCTTTGGACTCGCGATCCTCGAGCCAGATCTGGAGACGCCCCTCTGGCGTCACAGCGACCTTGAAGCGAAACGCGGCGGATTTGCCGGCCGTGGAGAACGACGCGTCTCCCGCGAGGTCTGGTGGCGCCATGGCTGGTTTACGCTGCGAGTTCCGTTTTCCCATCGGCGGGCGATTAACGAGTGTGGATGCGAAGGCTGCTCTGGGAGGCGCCAAGGGAGTTGTGGTTTCTCGGAGATTGCAGCAGAAAAACCCTGCGTCGGGTCCCAGCACATGCACACACAAGATGTGTGGCGACTGAAGCGATCTCACCACGTGTAAGGCACAACAAGGTCGCCAACTGCCTAACACAACTCAGCTCCCTGTCAGCTGCATCGCTCTCAAGGACGCACAACGCGTGGGCAGGCCACCAGGGCTCAAGTGTGCGCGCTCTCTTCGCGTGGAGTGGCTGAGGCTTCGTCGTCATGGCGGCGAGGGGGGCGAAGGATGCGAAGCCACGCACTCCATGTGGTTTTCTTTCGGCACAGCTATTTGTAGCGTCCAGCACTGTCGAGCCCCAACCAAGTCGTCTTTGGTCCCCAAGGACTCGCCACACCGCAACTCACCTCCGTCCCCACGATGGCCCCGCCGGTCGTGCCGAGCGGACCGACAATCCCGGACGCGCAGAGCACAGCACGGCTCCGCGTTGCCCAGTCGCGGCGGTGGGACCCGGCGCAGATCTCGCGCGAGCTGCGCCTGCTCGTGGGCGTGGCCGTCGCGCTGGGCCACGCGCTCGTGATCACCTCGACCGTGCTCTTCGCGCGGGTCCACTCCGTGCTCCTCGCGTCACCACAGATGCGCAACGACCTCGTGCAGCTCGGCACCGGGCTGACCGACTTCTTCCCGGTCGTGCAGGCGATGTGCTACGTCGCGGCCGCAGTCCACGTCGTGCCGCTGCTCCACACGACGCGCAGCCTCTTCCGATTCGCCATGATGGCGCCGCGCAAGGTCTTTTCCGCGCGCACCAGCAGCGTCGCGATCAGCAAGCGCCCCGCGGGGCCGCCCGCCCGCAAAGTCACGGCGACGCCGCGCTGGTACGAGCGTTCGTGGCGTGTAGTCGACGACTTTTTCTCCACGTATCCGATCGAGATCGGCCAGGTGCGGCTGCTCGTGGAGATCGCGCTGCAAACGTTCCAGGCCCACAAGATGAGCTCGCTGGTCGCGACCGTGTGGCTCAACCGCCTGCTCGCGTGCGTGATCGTGGTCAATTGCTGGTTCACGCCGCTCGTGTTCGTGACCATGCGGAGCCGCACGCTGTACATGACGCGCGTCGTGCGGCTGCTGATCGACACGGCGCTGGACGCAGTGTACAGCTTTGGCATCCCCGCGGTGATCTTGTACCCGTACTGGCGCGACTACGTGCCGGTGCTGCAGTGCTTCCCGTACGACTTTTATGTGCTCGACACGTGGGCGATTGTCGCGGCGGCCGAGACGCGTCAAGTGTTTGTGTCCTCGTGGATCGATCTCATCTCCAAGACGCTGCCGTGGTTCTTCCTGTGCTACCGGCTCCAGGCGCTGCGGCGCCTCGTGGCGCTACGCGTGACCCGCACCAGCAGCGCGCAGATAACACACTCGAGGAGCCGACTCTCGCGCGTGCTCAATGCCGTGCTCATGGCGTGGGGCGTCGTGGTCTTGCTGGTCCACCTGCGCGTGACCTGGGTCGGCGAATCGCTGTCCATGCGCGGCTGCCTCATCGAGATGCGCCCGTGGCTCAGCACGTCGTACACGTGTACGGTCGTGGAGCTGAGCTGCTCGCAGCGGCGCATCGCGGGCCACCAGGACGACATTGCGCGCGCGCTCGCCGAGACTGACGCGCGCAAGATCCAGGGACTGATCGTCTCGCACTGCCCCGAACTCGAGATGCCCGCGGCGATCCAGTCGCTTTCGTCGGTCGCGCTGTTCAAGTTTTATAACACGACGCTCGTCGACTGGCCCGTGGGCGTGGCGCTGACCAACGTGACGAACCCGGTCGTGCAGCAGTTTTTCGCCGTGCGCACCAACTTTACCAAGTTCCCCGAGGGCCTCCTCGAGCAGGACTTACCGGAGACCATGCGCGACGTCAAGTTCGTCGCGACTAACCTGGCGACGCTCCCGTTGGAGTTTGCCCACGCCTGGCGCAGCACGCGGTATCTGGCCATGGACCTGAACCCGCGGCTCCAGGAAGTGCCCGAGGCGATCGCGCGGCTGCCGCAGCTGCTCTTTCTCACGATGAATAGCAACGCGATCGCGCGCATCCCGGACACGCTGCTGCAGAACCTCACGGCCGTGCAAATGCGGTTCATCAACAACCCGATCTCAACGATCCCAACGTCTATGGGGCGCCAGGGGGCGACGGTATCGGTCGTGCTCGCGTACACGAACGTGGCAGAGCTGCCGGCGTCGTGGCTCGCTAGCAAGGACGACATGGCCCAGGGCATGCTGTCGATCGAGGCCGAGCACACGCCGCTGTGTGAAGCGCTGGCGCGGCAGCACCCGACGGATCCGCCTTTCGAGTACTGGATCGGCCGCTTCCGCGTCGCGTGTGTGGACGTCAACGGCTACTACGCGAATGTGTCGTACCCAATTGAGACGGAAGACGCGCTGCGGCAGACGAACCGCTTCGTCTCGCCAGTTGGATAACATGAGGACACAGAGGGCTACACGCCGCCTAGAAGCCGATTGGAGACATGGCAGGTTTGTGGATCACATCCTGTATGGAAGGAGGCGAGTGCGCTCGGCCGCAAGATCGACGAAGTTTTGTGGAGTACAAAACCATTTGACCCAGGGTCGTGTTCGCCATCGCGGCGACAGCAAACCAAACGCGACACGAGACACCGTTATTGCCGACTTCGCTAGTGCTTGGTCTTGGCGCTCAAGTCTTCTCTCCTAGGCTGCCACGTGAACACACCGTGGCTAGATGAGCGAGCGCCGCCTGACCGCCGTTTCAATTTGGAGACGCGTGCGACTTGGCTCCTCCAGTTGGACTGGAAGATCACCGCCAGTTCGTTGTGATGTGTGCAGTGGTGCTGCTCGCGCGGATCCACGACACGATCCTCGCGTCGCCACGGACGCGAGGTGACTGTGCGCAGCTTGGGGACGGCCTTCTCGGTCTTACTCGGTGCACCTGAAGGAGATCACGAAAGTGCGGATGCTCGTGGAGGTCGCGCTCCAGACGTTCCAGGCCAACAAGATGAGCCGGCTCGTCGCGACCGTGTGGCTCAACCGCCTCATGACGGCCGTGATTGTGCTCAACTGCTGGCTCTCACCGTTGGTCCACATTGTTATGCGACATCAGCGACGCATGTGGTGCGTTTGACGTTGGATACGTTGCTGGACGTCGTGTACAGCTTTGGCATCCCGACTGCGATTTTGTATCCGTACTGGAGAGATTACATACCGGCGGAGGGCGGGTTCCCTCAAGCTACTACGTCACGGACACGTGGACGATCGTCGCGGCGGCCGAGACGCGACAGGTGTTTATCTCCTCGTGGCTCGACTTGGTTCCCAAGACGCTACCGTGGTTCTTCTTGTGCTATCGGCTGCAGGTGCTCCGTCGGCTCGTGTCGTCTCGTGCCTCTGGTAAAACGGCGTCTCCATGTCACCAAATTGGAACGAAGAGGCGACTTTCCGGGCTCTTAGACGCTGTACTTCTGGCGTAGGGGCTCGCGGGCGTTGTTCTCCATGTGAGCACAGCGTGGCTCGCGCTCTCGACGTCCATACGAGGCTGCCTCGTCGAGATGAGACCGTGGCTCAGCTCGTCGTGTACGTGTACGGTCGTGGAGTCGAGTTGCTCCCATCGATAACTCTCCGGGCGGCGGGATGAGATTGCCAGCGCATCAACCGAGACGAACCTCGGCCAGATCCATGGATTGATCGTCTAGCACTGCCCAGAACTCGAGATGCCCTCGACCATCTGGTCGCTTGCGCTTCTTTCTAACGTCACGACTATTATACAACTCGACTCCGACGCCGCGCTCACCTCGACGACGACCCCAAACGTGCAGCAGTTTCTCGCCGTACGCGCCACTTTCACCGCGTTTCCTGACGGGATTCTCTCACCCGACTTTCCGACGCGTATGCACGACGTCAAGTTCATCGCGACCAACCTCTCGACGCTCCCTCGTCAGTTTAGCGAGGTTTGGCGCAGCACGAGGTACTTGGGGCGATGGACCTGAACCCGCTGCTGCGCGAGGAGCCCGAGCCGGTCGCGCACATGACGCAGTTGATGCTTTTGAGCCTGTGCAGCAACTCCATCCCCACGTCCCGGACGCGCTGCTCCAGCGCCTCAACACCTGGGGGATCCTTTTCGTGAACAACCCGCTCTCGGAGATTCCGAGCAATCTTGGTCAGTGGGGCCCTGTAGGTGCCTACCTGGTCGTCGCGTACACGAACGTGTCGCGATTGCCGTCATCGTGGCTCGTGACCAAGGACGATATGAGCCAGCACGCAGTCAACGTCTACCACCGACGCTGCTCCAGAACACGACCATGCGCCAGATCCGCTTTGTCAACAACCCACTCTCCGTGATCCCAGAGCATGTGGGACGCCCGGGGCCTACGGTCTCACTTGTGGTCAAACACACAAACGTCTCGAAGTCTCGAAGCTCCCGACGTCGTGGCTCGCGACAAAAGACGACTGTAGCACCAAGGGCGCGTTCTACGTGGAGGCTGCGTTCACGCCGCTGTGTGAAAACTGCGCGCGGCGTCCAGCCTCGGAGACGCGTTCTCTGGCGAGTGGATCGGCCGATTCTACGTGGCCTGCTTGGACGAGTCAATGTCACGTACCCGTTGGACACGGGAGAGTCGTGGAGACAAGCGAACGTGATGTAGGAGCGAGTTCGTCGCCTACCTGCCCTCAGCCCCCTAAGCACAAAGGACCGGAATATGGAGCGAAACACACTCGGCGAGTGTCGAAAATATCCAGACAAAAAAACAAAATCGGTATTATTCGGCTGCGATGCACGTCTCCATTCCTCGGCTTCCACATTGGCCGAATCGCTCTGCATGCCATCAGAAAACGAATGCGCTTAGGCGCGCAGGCGGCGCTTCTCCTCCTGCGGGACGAGGGTGGTGGGCTCAAGCACGCCCTGCATCTTCTTCTTGGCCTTCAAGATCGACTCCGGGGCGCGGCCCTCCGTCTCGAGACG
>JAADWV010000347.1:0-35802 GCA_023336295.1 Pythium folliculosum
CTAACCAATCCAACAGACGACAACAAGTCAGATCCAACGCCCAACAAGCGACGAGTTTAAAGAGGAGAATCGTAACGCACTGGCGAAGACGAGCGCCGAGGCGACGCCCATGAAGCCGAAGAACGAGGCCGACGACGGGCATACGTCCGCAACGAGCTGAGCGAGCATGGTTGTTGGATTCGACGGCGTTAGTGTTGGCGTCGGTCGATCTTGTGGAGGCTTCTGTGTGAGATCGCTCTCTGTCGGGCTGACTGAAAGTTGGGAGGGCAAAGGAGCGAGAGCCAAAAAGACGCGCAGCAGAAAAATAGATCCCACCAACGAAAAACCGACACCACAGCCGCGTAAAAAACCGCGTGAGGTTTTTACCGATCCAAGTATACGTACCTCGATTAGTAGACTATGTATACACGCGAATAGAGCGCCGCGTTCTATTTCGAACATTTTCGATCTTCGAACGGTGCATCTTCTCATTCAAACCACTTCTTGCTCACATGAAAGCACCGCCATCCAAGGCCGCGGCGTCAGCACCCACCCGCACGGCCCATGCGTGGATATGGACGCTTACGATCACGTTGATTGTCTACACGGCGTCCTCGACGGACCGGCTCGCTGGTGGCGACAGCGGGGAGCTGCTGGCGGGAGCGTGTGTCGGCGGCAACGCGCACCCGCCGGGCTACCCGCTGTTGCTTCTAGCGCTGCGCGCAGTGCGTGCACTGGGCAGCTGCGTGTGTCCACACGTGCGCTTTGTGGTGCTTGCAAACCATCTGAACGCAGTGTCTGCAGAGGGCGCTGCAGCGTGTCTATCCCACGCCGTGGAGCTACTCGCCGGATATGAGCACGCGCTCGACGCAGTTGCGGCCGGGCTGCTTTTCGCCTTCTCGGCGCTGACGTGGGAGTACGCGCTCGGTCTGGAGGTATGTCGCATCCTCTTCAATTGCCAGAATATAGTGCTCTAACCCCGATCCCACTCGTGTAGGTATTTGCGCTGAACAACGTGCTGGTGGGACTGCTCCGTGTGCTTTCTCGAACAGCATGTGGGTGGGCGCAAGTCGAAAATGACACTCTACGCGGGAGCGCTCGTATGTGGTCTTGGCCTCGCCAACCAGCACACAATAGGTTCCAGGAGCTCGTGGCTTTTTCTGTGCATCTTGGGTGTGCGTCTGATCTCGGGTGTGGTGCGATAGTGCTGTTCGAGATCCCCTTGATCGTGTGGATCGTCGCCACGACGAAACTGCAGGCGTTTGACTGGGGCTGCCTCACCCTAGCGTGTGATGGATACTCGAGTATGCTCACAGATGTGCCCTAGTGACGGATTTGAGGCGTGTGGATTCAGGTTTGCTACGGGCGTGTCACCCTATTTGTTCACATACGCAGCCGCACAAACACCAACAGAAGGCTCGTGGGGAGATGCGTCGACCCCGCAAGGTGCGTGCGCCCCTATTTTTCAAATGGCGAGGACAATGTGGAAGGTTCTCTGACTGTTCACTTGGCTTCGATCGCGTTTTGCGTCAGGCTTATTGACCCATATTCTTCGTCGCGAGTATGGGACGTTCCAGCTCTCGCCCCGTCGAGGCGCCTCTGGTGTGAGAGCTCAACGTAGCCTCCATGACAAGATATATCACTTTGGCTCACATCACAACACTGTACACTTCTTGCGTAGACTTTGCTCGCGCGGCTCGTCTTCTATGCAACGGATGCCATTAGCGAGTTCACTTCACTCGGCGTGATCTGTGCTTTCGTGGGCGTGGCGTCAGTGCTTGCACCAAAGAGTTTTCGGAATCCAGCACTGATGGATCAAGGGCCTGGTCGTGCTGCCAGGGTACTGTTGCTCGCCCTCATCGGCTACCTGGCCGTCTTCAATTCGCTCGCCAACTTGCCACTCGAAGATCCGCTCGCGCGAGAGGTCACGAGACGGTTTTTCCTGCAGCCGAACATGCTGGTCGCGCACATGGCGGGCATCGGGATGGTATCACTACGTCGAATGATCGAATCCAAGCTTCGTTCTCGCACTGTATCCCTGCTCGTTGGTACGGCATCTATGGCACTCGTGGCACACCAGATTCTCTGCAATCACGAACAGTTTACGTCGTCTCATATTGCGCGTCATGATCTGCTCCGCGACTTTGGTGCATCCATCCTCCGATCCGTCCCAGAAAACGCACTGTTGCTGTCGTACACAGACGTCCAGTGGAACACCGTTCGGTACCTACAGAAATGCGAGCACAAGCGGCCCGACGTCGTTCATCTCAACTTGCAGATCATGGCCTTTCCGTGGTTTGAGCGCCAGCACTCGCTTTACCTTCATGTCGTGTTCCCGCCGACGCTGTCGGATATCTCCACGAACCGAAGTTCACAAGGGTACGCGATGTACCTCAGCCAGTCTGCGCAGGCCAATGCACGCAACCACCGAATTTTCCTCGATTTCCATGGGGTGGACGAGTCTACGATCACCGGTGAGCAGCTCCTATTCTGCCATATCCAGGTGCTGCCTCGCGGATTGGTGTGGCAAGTGGTCCAGATCGGTGCCAGTGCGAAGCGACTTCGCGAGAAGTGGCGATCTTACGCTACACAGCCAAGCCGCAAACTTCATGAGAGCCTGCTTGTGGATTGTTGTGGCATTGCCAGTCATGCCAAGCCTTTGTCAATACCACGAGGAAGCTGGGAGTTTGTTGTGGTTTCCATCGCCCACGGTGCCATGTACCAGCACAGTCTCGCAAAGCTGAGCTATTGGCTCGAGCACGGAACCATCCAGAGCGTTGAGCAGCTTGAAGAGACTGTTGTGGCGTTCGACACCATCCAGTACGAACTCAATGATATTGTCTGGGCTGGTATTCAGTACTCGGGTGGCGCCATCACGTATGATCTTTACGCAGTCGAGAAGAACGCCGTCGTCGGCCGCCAACGGTTCCAGTTGTACCTAGTGACACTCGCCAATGGTCATGAAGAGGGCTATATCATTGACTTCACCGACTCACGATTAAACATGCTTTTGGAAGAACGCGAGCTACGACGAGATAAGACGATCACTCAAGTGGAACACTTCCTCAAGACAATGGAGCGTCAGCGTGACGGGGACACCGAAGCAGTTCGGCATGGACTTGAGACCCTAAAATCGAAGCGCTCTCCTGCGAAAAAAGCAACGCCGGCCACTGAGAAAGCAGCAAAAGAATCGCGTACGCGAAAGAAGCGCCACAAGGCACCGAAGACACAATGAAAGCGAAGTGGTGGAGAACGGTGCACTGAGGAGGAAAAATCTGTCTGTACAAGTGGATAGTTAGGTATCATTGGAGATTCGATCATGGGAGCACCCCGCCGATCAGTTCTCCATGTCTTCGTCCTCTTCTTCATCGTTGATCTGTGAACACCAACATAGACGCCATCACCGTCAATACAGCCATCAGCGTAGAATATCAAGTATCCTGCATGGAAACGCACCTCGTTGAACATAAACTCGCGCTGGTACTCCATCAGGAACTGCGTCGAGCGCTTGACGTCCACGAATAACGAGTAGACCTTCTTGATGTCCGGGACATCGACCTCTGTGCCCTTGCGCTTGGCACACACGAGCGACGCCGCAATGATCATGTGGATCGCGTAACGCAGTGACGTCTCCACAGCAATGCGCGTGAGCAGGTCTTTGGCCTCTTCGGTCATCTCCACGTCCTCCTCTTCGCACCGGATCGTCAGGATCTTGCGCATTTCGCCCTCCGTGTACGGCTTGGTCGGGATGATCATCAAGCGGTCGAGCAAGTCGATCGGGATACCGTGCGGGGACTTGTAGTTGGTGCCGCGAATGCGCGTGATGCCGCGGTTCGTGGCGATGATGAGCACTGGTGCCATGTCGCTCTCCAGCGCGCGGTTGAGCCACGAGAAGCACTCAATGTCGAGCATGTGCACTTCGTCAATGAACAGCACGCCGGGTACGATCGTGGCCTTGCCTTCTTCGCGCCACTCGGCCACCTTCTGGTCAATCTGCTCACGCACTTCGTCCTTGATCTCGCCTGTGTCACCAGCGAAAAGCGCCAAGAAGCCCTGCGACCGCGAGTTGATCACGTCGATCTCGTGGAGCGAGACGACGTGGACCACCTCCTTGCGCTTCTGAAGCTCGCCCTCGGGGCACTGCACAAAGCGCGTCTGCGGGCCCATGGCGTCGTAGTCGCGCGAGCGCGTGAACGAGCGGCCCAGCTTGGTGATCTTGCCCGTCTCCTTGTTGATCGTGATCACGTCGCCGGCCTCGATCTTCTCCTTGGTCAGCGAGTCGATCATCTTGGCGCCCAAATCGTACACGGTCTCCATCTCGGTCGTGCGCAGCGTCAGGCGGCCGACCTTGTCGCCCACGCCACCCGTGGGCGTGTCCACCTGCACCTCGACCACCTCGCCCTCGATGATCTCGGTCTCCTCCATGATGCGGACGCCAATCGAGCTGCAAATCACACACATATCCACACCATTAGCTTTCCATACACCCATATCCCATCAACGACTATAACGCACCGGCGGAAGGCCTGCGTGAGCGCCTCGGTCTTGCTCATCTCGAGCGAAAACACCTCGCTGCCGGCGATGGTCGTGAACGGCGTGTCCTCGCCCAGCGCCTGCGCGATCGCCATGGCAATCGCCGTCTATCAAACACAAACCCACCAACCAGTTAGTCCACGCGTTTCCGCCCCTCTATAGCTTTCCCGTATCGAGCCCCCCCAGCGTACCTTGCCCGTGCCGGGCTGGCCGGCCAGCAGGATCGCGCGGCCGGCGATGTTGCCCTCCTCGATCATCTTGAACACGATGCCGGCGGCCTTGCGCGCGTCCTCCTGGCCGACCATGCCCTGCGACACGGCGCGCGGCTCCAGCGAATCGTCCAGCCCGAGCCCGCGGATATGCGAGTGCGTGCCGATGCGCTCGATGCGCGTGATGTCCTTGACTTCCGCCTGCGTTTTCACGGTGCCCGACTGGCGCAAACAAGACGCATGTGAGTGCGTTGGAACGCGCAGATCACGCGCTGTACGATGCGCATGCACTTACCATGGTGGAGGGAGCGGAAGGCGGTCAAATAGACCTGTAAAGAAGGGCGTGTCGCTTCGCGAGCGGCGAGGAGGGAATGAAGCTTCGTTGCCCTTTGGGGGAATCGTTGGAAGCTGCCCACGAAAAAGCGATCTCGAAATCGCGCCGCCAACAAAAATCCGAGGAAACTTTGTTCGACTAAGTACGATTCGTATCCACCTGTATTCGTCAACTGTTGGGGCATTGTTGCCAGTTGAGGGGTTAACAGGGGCTTCTAATAGAAAGTGTCAATCTTGAACTCGGATGTATGGGCAGCCTATGATGGGCTTCAATGCGTCCTAGCGGGTAACGGAAGCCCACGGCGCGTAGATGCGGCGTCTACTTGCAGATCTCGTGGCGGTCGGCACCTCTTACGGGTACCATGGCTCTCGCCGTCGTTCAGCGGTCGAGACTTCGAGCACGTGGAGCAAGTCGGTGCGGCAGAAATCGCAAAAATGTGGAGAACCGAATCGCTGAGGAAGTCGAATCGGGGGCATCGCCATCGTCGGCTCAGAACGCTGTGTGGATCGTGCGTGACCGGGAGGTGTCCTGTCTCCTCATACATGGGGCGTGCCTGACGAGTTATTAACCGCCAACGGAAGAGATCAGGGACGATGACAGAGGTTGAGGTCTACGAGTTCCCTGAGCGCCGCGTCGCCCATGCAGTTAACCATCCAAACGAACGCACACAACGGCGAGATCCCATGCTGGGCGAGGACGCAGCGTGGGCGCTGCTCCGGCGCTACTGCCGCCCGCTCCGCAAGGCCATGTGGGTCGGCATCGACTTTGACCGACGCTCCACGTGGACCGACGCCGTGTGCGAGCGCGTGGACCTCGTCGTCGAACCAGGGGCATGGGCAAGAAGAGCGCGCGTGCCGTCGCGCGCACCGGTGCGCGCCTGCGTCTGGCGCTCAGTGTCGCGCAGGCTGTCAGCCACTGCAGGGGCTACGAGCCGGCAGCGAACCAACGTTTCTGGCGCCGCGTAGGTCAGAAGCTATGGCGAATTGGTGCCAACTTGGATGACGAGGTGCCGACAGCGAGCGAGACGGTCTCGTTCACGGCTGCGACGTTTGCGGTTGTGGGGCTCGAGTGGCGCTCGGGGTCATTACCACACTACGAGCACGTCGCCGCGTTCTGGGACGTTTTTTTTCACGGCTCACCTGCGTGCGACGCATTGTGGATCGCGATCCGCGACACGCTGCGGCCGAACATAGTGACCGAGCCGCCGCCACTGCAGGTGTCGTTGTCGCGCTGCTTTACGCGAGACCCGGCGTGGACCTTGGGCTCGAGTATCCCTTCGTCGTCGCAGTTGCCGGGTCAAGTCACGCGTCACTACCCGATCGTAATACCCGCGGCGCTTCGGACGATATTCCGTGCCGCACTGGACACGACGCTGCCTGCCACCACCACCACAGAGATCACGCACATCGGGCTCGTGGTGGACCACCGCGTGGATTGCGACGAAACGTCCACGCGCGCGTCGCTCGACCTCTTGACGCGCGCCGCTCGGAGCCGGACGCTGCACCCGCATCTGTGGCTCTCAGTAGACCGGCTTACGGTGCAGCTCGCACCACCAACGCCGCCACATTGTGCCGAGCCGGACGCGTCGTGCCGGCGCGCGTTGGTGACGCGTAGCCGTGCGCTCGGTGAGCTGATGCGCGTGCTGCTTGTGGTTAATGTGCCCAAGCTGCGCGTCCACACAGTCGCGCTGCTAGGTTGCAGCCACAGCGACTACCGGCTCGTGGGCGCGGCGCTCTCGGCCGTGGCGTGGGCGTCGCCCGCGGTCGCGCAACTGCGTTGCGCCGGCCTGTTTTTCGAGAGCCACCCGCACCATCAGCTGTTGCGCCTCGCGTGGCTCATGTACACACTGCATACCGTACACAGGCGCCAACGAGCTTCCTCTACAGTGGCGGCGGCGCTGCGGCTCTCGCAGCTCTCGAGCGGCGTCGCGGTCGATCCCGACGAGAGCGAGCACATGGAACGGCTCATGGCGCGCGGTACGCCCCTGCGAGACGTCGTGGGCGAGGCGCTGCGGCTGCGGTTTGGCGGCAATGACGAGCAGGTGGCGCGGCTGAGCATCCGGTGCATGTCCTGCGGCTCCACAGTGCGGCTCGCACGCGGCACGCGGCTGTACGCGGAGCCAATACGCGTCCAAGACGAAGACGTGGCTCTTGTGCTCGAGGCTGACGACGAAGAGGTCGACTAGATCGCGCACGTCTTCAATGACTGTGGTTGGGTCGCTGTCGTTTACGCTGGCTACGGGTTGGTGTGGGCCAAGACTGCGTGTGTGGTCGCGTGGCACCCACTGCGTGAGCGAGACGATGACCGCGCCGGGGGCCATACTGATCTCGTGGCACTCTCGTCGCTCGCGCTGAGCTTCGAAGGGTCTCTTAGCCCCGTGTCGTCTGCGCGCGCGCCGATTGCACATCGTATCGGGCTGCTGGCGGCGTTGGTTTCGAGCGGCAACTCGCTCACGACACTCGCGCTCGACCGGTGCGTCGTCTCGCGCGACGATCTCGCGCTCCTGCTCGACCGCTTCCCGCGCCTGGAGACGCTGTTGCTTGACCGTTGCGTGATCGAGTCACTGGCGCCGCTCACGGACGCGTACCGCCGGCGCCAGAGCCGCGTCTCCGTACTGACACTGCTGGGCGCGTACGATTTACGTATGCGCCGCCACCTGGTCGAGTACAGCCACATCCTGGGCGACACGCTGAACCCGTACCCGCTGGACGCCGCCAAGCCGCACTGGATCGCCCCGCGACTCGAGGCACTCGCGGAGGGTGTCGCGCGCGGCGTGCTGCGCGAGTTGCGTGTCGACCTGATGATGGCGGTCGACCGCCGCGTGCTGGACGCGCTGGCTCAACTGGGGGCGATGCGAACGCTCGCGCGGCTCCACGTGACGAGCTACGCGTCGTCACTGGACGCGTGCGCGCATGTTCTGGCGCCGCTGCGCGACTTTCCGCTGCCGGACGCGCCACGTGAGCGAAACGCCGTGGTCAGTGTGCTGCGCGCGCGTGGCTGCGCCGCACCAGAGATCGCGCGCGTCGTGCTGGCAATGGCCGAGAGACGCGTGCGCGTGGTCACGTGGGACGCGGAGGAGCAGTTCTAATGAACACACGCCACCGACCGCCACAGGAAAGGGCCATGGAGGTGACTTGAGGTAATCTACACTAGTTACACGGAAGAGTATCCTGATTCGTGCTCCGAGAGCGCGGGCATCATGAGGGCGAGTCCATTGATCTACAAAGACGACAGCCACTTAGGTCAGGGTTAGCGCAGCATAACGTCTCATGATTGGTTGATATCCGTAGTAATATGCTTCTCCTCCAATCAAACGCGTCGCAGCACCATAGATGGCTGTAACGTGCGAAAGGCAGCAGCAGCAACATGCGAGGGAGGGAAGATGGAGAAATGGACAAATTACGGTTCGTGTATGCATGGGTCTTGGCGTCGGCACTGCTCGCTCATTTGCGCGTGAAGAAAAAGTCGAGCTTCTTCTGCTTGGCCGGGCCGCCGGCCTTGGTCGATTTGCTGCTGGCCGCCGCGGCCGCGGCCGCGCGCGCCTTCCGTGCGTCGGCAGCGGCCTTGGCGGCCGCCTGCTTCTTCTTGGCCTCGGCGCGCTCCTTCGCGAGCTCCTCGACCGACACCTCGACCTCCTCGTACGTCTTCTCCGTGACCATGTACCCGTCGTCGGTGATCCGCGTCTTGTTGACGAGCTGGCGCCGCTTGATCGGGCCCGTGGGCAGCGCCTCTTCCTCCTCGGGCTGCGGCTCTTCGTCCACGACGGTCTCTTCCACGCGCTTGCGCTTCGGGCTCTCGCTCTTTGCGGGCGAGGAGGGCTTTTTCGCTGGCTTGGCGGCCGACTCCGGGGAGTCGCTGAGCTTCCGCTTGGCGTTCGGACGCGGCGCGGCAGCCTGGCTCGCGGGCGGCGCGTCGACCATTTCAAAGTCCTCGTCCTCGTCGTCGCTGATCATGACGCGCTTGGTCGCACGCGCCTTGGCGGCTGGCGCCGTCTTGACAAACTTGGGCGCGCCGCCGTCTTCGTCATCGTCGTCGCTGTCGCTGTCGACGCTCAGGACGTTGTTCATGGCCTTGGCGTCAATCCGCTTCGTCTCGGTCGCGCTGGTCTTCTCTGCGGCAGTCGACGCGGCAGGCTTAGCCTTGGCACTGGTAGTAGCGCTGTTGCCACTGGATTTGAAAAACGAGGACGACGACGAAGAAGACGAGCCGTTCTTGGATGAGGAAGACGCCGCCGTCGTCGTCGTCGCACTCGAGCTCTTGAAGAACGACGACGACGACGCCTTGGCCGCCGCCGGCTGCGCGCGTCCGGCGCTGGTGGCCTTGATCGAGTCGAACATGGACACGGCCTCTTCGCCGCGCGAGCCGGCCATCATGTCGGCGCGCGACGTCGCCTCCTTACACTGCACGTCGCTCTCGTAGAACGCCTGCAGCTCCCGCGAGAGCGGCGCGTAGCGCGTGCGGCCCGCAAACAGCTCGTTGCGCACGCGGCGCTCCTGCGCCCACAGCGCCAGCGTCATGGCGTCGTGCACGCTCTCGTCCGCGTTGTCACTCGACGACGCCGACGGGAACACTCCGTAGATCGACGTGTCATTATCAGAATTAGCGTCCGCGGCCACGCTCGCGACCGTGGAAACGCGGATCACGCGCGCGCGAGGGTCCGCCGACTTGATGCTCTTGGTGACTGAGACGCGGACGGCGCCGACGCCGCTGGGGGACTGCGCGTTGGCTTGGCAGAACGCCGCCAGCGCCTGGGCGCGCACGGCGCTGCTGCCGGCGCCGGCGCCGATCTGGCTCGCGAGCGAGCGGCACGACACCGCCTCGCCGGCGTCTAACACGTGGTTGGCGATGGCCTCCTGGCAGCGCGCGACGTCCGCCATGGCAGAAGGAGATGGAGATAGAGATCGAGGTTGGCGCCCGTCCGGAGGTTCGCACCGTTTTGCGCGGGAACAAGAACGGTGGGGGTTCTCTAATAAGAGCATGATGTCGTATTGTTATGTCTTTTGCAGTTCTATGGATAGTGTGACGTCGTCGACGTCACGCGGAGGACTCAGTTTCACACACCGGAATCAGATGGGTGGACCACTTCGACTTTACACACATTCACCCAAAACCCAAGCAGCCTACTTTGTCAAACCAGGAATGGGCTCAGGAAGCACCGACCGCACGTTCTCGAAGGTCTGAGACGGAAGAGAAGGGAGTCCTCAGGAGCGGAGGCAATCATCCAGGCAGTTGGAGCAACAACGGCACGATTGGGAGTGACGAGAAACAAGGGAAAGCTGCACATTGAGCTGCTCAAATAAGATGGATTCTTTTGCTGATTTAGGAGACTCGCACGCGAGGTGGAGCCTCGGCCGCCACGGCTGCAATCGCAGTGACAGCGGCGAGTGGGCCATGTGGGCTCTCAGGGGAGAAGCCCGCGCATGGCGACGGCAACACGCACTTACAACTTGCTCTTGTTGAAGTGGTTCTCGATCCACTCCGACGTGATCGACTTCGGGCGCTCGAGCGGGAGGCCGAGGGCACGGTCCCAGAAGAGCTGCGAGAGCACACCGATGGCGCGCGACACACCGAAGAGCACGGTGTAGTAGTTCTGCTGCGTGAGGCCGTAGTACTGGAGCAGCACACCGCTGTGGGAGTCGACGTTCGGGTACGGGTTCTTGGTCTTGCCGTGCTCCGTGAGCACACCCGGCATGACCTGGTAGATCGTGTCGACGATGCGGAAGAGCTCGTCCTCCGGCATGTACTTGAGGCCGAACTCGCGCTGGCACGTGTAGCGCGGGTCGGTCTTGCGGAGCACGGCGTGGCCATAGCCCGGGATGACCTTGCCCGAGTTGAGCGTGTCCCACGCGAACTGGGTAATCGTGTCCTTGTTCACCGGGAGGCCCTTGGCGTGGAACTCGGTCTGGAGGTCGAGGATCCACTTGAGCACCTCCTGGTTGGCGAGGCCGTGGAGCGGGCCGGCGAGGGCGTTGAGGCCCGCGGCGAGCGAGAGGTACGGGTCCGAGAGCGTCGAGCCCACAAGGTGCGTGGTGTGGGCCGAGGCGTTGCCGCCCTCGTGGTCGCTGTGGATCACGAGGTAGAGACGCATGAGCTCGTCGAACTCCGCGCTGTCGAAGCCAAGCATGCGGTTGAAGTTGGCCGAGTAGTCCAGGCTCGAGTCGTAGGCGTTGTTGTCCTCGTTGAAGTACGTGTTGCGGTAGATGAGCGAGGCGACCTCCGGGAGGCGCGCAATGAGGTTCATGCTGTCCTCGTACGTGTACTGCCAGTAGCTCGACTTGTGGATGCCCTCGGCGTACTTCTTGGCGAAGACCGACTCCGTGTTGAGCGCCGTGACTGCAGCCGAGAGCTGCGTCATCGGGTGGGCGTGCTTGAGGTTCTTGATGAGCTGCTTCACGTGCTCCGGGACCTTGGCGCGCGAGTGCAGCTCCGCCGTGACGCTGGCGGCCTGCTCCTTGGTCGGCACCTCGCCGGTCAGAAGAAGCCAGAGGAGCGCCTCCGGGAGCGGCTCGCCGCCCTCGACAGCCGACGGGAGCGTCTGCTGGAGCTCCGGGATCGTGTGGCCGCGGAAGCGGATACCCTCCTCGGCGTCGAGGAGCGAGGTCTCCCAGAGAAGGCACTTGACGCCGCGGGCACCGCCGAGCGTCTGCTCGACCGTGACCTCACCGAGCGACTTGTGGCCGTGGTCGGCCTTGAGCTTCTTGAGCGCCTCCTGGCGGACGGGCACCTGGGCCTTGAGCGTCTCGAAGAGCGACGGCGACGCGGTCGAGAACGACTTGGCGGCCGGCGAGCGCGCGGCGGTGCGGAGGGTCTTGATGATAGCGCTCATCTCTACAGATTATCAACAGCCACAAAGGTCAGCAAGGGAGGGTCTCACTTAAGAATTGAGCCACTCGATCGCCGCCTCCCATGGCCATTGCCACCGCCACATAGAGAGCGGTGGCACTGCTGTGGCAGTGGCGGAGGGAGACAGGACGACGTGGCGGACGGGGCGAGGAGGGATGGCACCTACTTGGAGAGGTTCTGTTGGTTTCTTCTGACTGGCGCCGTGGAAATTGGAGAATGGAGCTTGAGATTCCCGTGCGTGAGGGAGGGGAGGCGGGTTTCGTTGGCCTTTGGTCTCAACGGCGGCCGGCCAGGCGGGCGGGCGGCGCTCTTCCCTTCGCTTCACGTCAGTCCACTCTGCGCGAGCCCGGAGGTGAGCTGCTCGCTTCACGATT
The DNA here is from genome assembly GCA_023336295.1 of Pythium folliculosum. NCBI lineage: Eukaryota > Oomycota > Peronosporomycetes > Pythiales > Pythiaceae > Pythium > Pythium folliculosum. The sequence continues at coordinate 12,273 of JAADWV010000347.1, forward strand.
CATAATCGCGTGATTTTCAACGGGTTACTATTTCTTGAAGGTATTTGTTTCATACTATTTCGACGTATTCCGAGACGCTTCAACTGGATGTTTTCCGCAAGGTAATCAATACCTGCAGTGGGTTGGGGTTACACCAGGCAGAAAATTGAGGATCTCTGGACCAATCAGCTCGCTGGAATCGCTGGGATCGCTTTAGATCGGAATGCAGCCTCTCTATTTCAGCCAATGACCGTCAAGGTCGGCCAATCGTGCGGTGGAAAAGAGGCCTCCGGAATTCCCAAATCCAGAAGGCATCGCCCTCAAAAACTTCAGATTTAGAACCGCGCTTTCCCGCGTTCCCGCTGCATCCACGCAAGCCCCAAATATGTCGGACATCCCCGACCACCACCACAGCGACCAGTATGTCGGCCGAGATAGACCCCAGTCCCATGAGACGCTGACGAACCTCCAGTCTCTTCTTACGTTGGGTTAGACGCTTTGCCTTCAGTATCCCAGACCGCCAACTATAGGGAGACTCTTGTCGCCGGCTTACGGGCTGTCTCATTCATGGTGCCTGGGTAATCTGCAGATGGCCATCGCGCTGGATTGTGACGCTGCGGACCGAGGCAGCCTCCCACGAAGAGCGAGTCGCCCATCGTCCGGTGTTGATGCTGACGTCAAACAGGGGGGGCAAACGCGTGGCTGTTGACACGACACCTCCAGAACATAGTAACCCTCTCGAATGTGATCAGCAATGTCCGAAAATGGCTGAAGCGTGTTTCTCACCAATGAAAGTCGTTCACAAAATTGATTGGTCTAAATTCCGGAACCTCTGAGACTTGATGATACTCGAGATGCTACACCAACTGGCGCAGACACCAGGCGAATTATGCAGCCATCACTCGTGGCGTTCGCGCGTGTGTGCTCCTGAGCGCGAGCACAAAATTCTGTTGACAACGAACTCTTGCTGACCAGGTAACTGTGCTCGTCTCCGCAGCAATAGTGGAATCCACGCACCCACGCTGGGGAAGAAGACGCCACTGTGTCTGCTCAGACAAGACGCGCTCCATCCTGGGGCCTCCGCCACGAACGAATCCTGCCAGGGGGGGATGAGAGGCCATGGGTTACCTGGTGGGTCTGAATGGACGAACGCTGGGGGAGGCTGCAAATTGCAGCCTGCAATCCACAGCGCACGGTCTCCGATACTCTGTGAGCTTGAAGCTGTAGCAGGTCTAACCTCTTCAGCCAATCATCGTACGCGGACTCATGTTCGTGAACCAATCACATACGAGAACGGTAGACAGTCCATTTTTGGGGAGCTCACCAGAACCTGATCCATCCAGATGGATACATTCGCTGGCATGATGGCTCTGACTACGACGTGTCGAGTTGGTTCCCTGGCACGGAGCAGCGACGCGCGACGAATTGCATGCGGCTATTCGCTTCGGCGACGCCGCGCAGCAGTCTCGGTGGCCGGCGCCAGCGATGCGCGAGTGCGCGCTCCAGCCGTGAGGCCGACTCTCAGTCGACCACCGCCGCGCCACCGCTCTCGCCGCTCGCGCAGCTCTTGACCAGACAGAAACCTGCGTCGGCATCGACTAGAAAGGCCTCACGACGCAAAAAGACTGCCGTGCATCCAGTTGACCTGCCCGATCTACAGAGTGAGCTCGACCGGCTCCCCCATCCTGAGCAATGCGCATCAGTCTCCGAGAAGTCGTGCGAGCTGCAGGTGCCGAGGGCGTACACGGCGACGATCTCGGTGCTCCACGCACTTGATCTCCACGATCCGTGCCAGATTCGGTCGTGCCCGCACGCGTTCAACCCTTTCGTCGAGCTCAGTGTTGACAACACCCCGCTACTTCGCGTTGATGCCGCTCGCCACGCGAGGAACCACTCGTCCTGGGCCAAGGACTCGTGTGTGACGCATCGCCTGACGAGTGACAACGTCGCTCAACCCCATCTACTCCGTGTGGGCGTTGCCGCACACTGTTCTCGGCATTCAAGCGAGCCAGTGTGTGTATCCATCGGCCAGTCTGACGATATCCCGCTGCCACTCGACCCCGTTGACATGACGGTGGCGCAATTTTATCCAGTGTTCCGATATCAGGTCGTGCGCAACCAATGGGTCAAGTACTTCGCTGGCAAGGTCAAGCTTTCCATCTCGATCGTGCCGGATCCACTGCCACCGCAGGTTGAGGCGCCCGAGACTACCACGTCGTGGACAGCTCCGACAGCTCAAGAAACACCCACAAACTCGTCCTGTGAACCTCCCAAGTGCGACGTACCATCAGCCGTACGGCCGTCGTTCTTGCCAGCCAACCTGGGGGATGCGTTACAGCTCAAGCGCAAGCAACTAAAAGCGACAGTTGCCCCCGAGGTTGTAAACGTCGCGCTCTCGAAAGCCCTCGACGATCCCGCTCAAACACAGGCGCTGCTCGAGAGGCTCCAGGCGCGGGCGAATCACCACACCTTCCGGATAAGCGACGTCCACGTGATGGAGGCCATCGGCGAGGGCGTCCACGCGAGCGTCTTCCGTGCGCGAATCGATGGGTTGTCAGTGGATGTCGCGATGAAAGAGTTCCGGTACGAGACCGCGGCGACCGGCGCGCTGCCGCCGCTCGCAGTTCTCCAGGCATTCGAGCAAGAATACGATATGCTCTGTCTGGCCTCCACGCTCGCGAGTGAAGATGCGCAGAACCACAGCCCACATCTTGTTTCGTTGGTCGGCGTCCTGCTGACACCACGGCTGGCCATCGTCACGGACTACTGCAGCGACGGAAGGTGGGGGGAACAAAGTCATGCTTTCGCGTCCACGACAAAAACGCCTTCTAATGTTTGTGCGATGTATTGTAGTCTCGCTCACTGCCTCGGCAAGGATGAAGTTTGGGCCAACCTACCTCTCCTCTCGGTTTGTTTTGTGACTCGTGCTATCAGATCTCATTGAACTTCTCACTACTGACAGTGACGTCTCCTTCAGAAACTCATGCTCGGCCGCCACATCGCATCGGGGCTTGCGGACCTCCACCAGTGCCACATCGTGCATCGCGACATCAAGACACACAACGTCATGGTCCAAGGGTTGCTTGGTCCAACCCCCACGGCAAAGGTGGGTGTCCCCTTCGTAAACGAAGATTCCATCGTTCCTGTGACTGAACACCTCATTCGCAGATCGGAGACTTTGGCAGTGCGCTCGTCAGGCGTCCTTCAGACGAGATGCTTCATGACGAAACGGGCTCTTCCGGGTACACGGCCCCGGAGATCTTCGGACCGGAGGGGAACGACCACCGAGCCGACATTTGGAGCCTAGGAATCGTGCTGTGGGAGTTGCTTTGCCGTCACGAGACCGATAGTTCGGGTTTACCGCCTCGTAACCCGTTTATCGGCTCCTGTGGGGAAGACGTTGTGCGCAAAGCCGAGCAGGGCGAACGCCCCTCTATCCCATCAGATCGATTGCCGCCGTGGTGTGAGGCGCTTCTGCGTAGTTGCTGGGCACTAGATCCGTTACAGCGGCCCACGGCGACGGAAATCGCCTCGCAGTTCGAAGCAAACCTGCCCAGTGGCTCATGATTATGGACACATGTGCTGGAAAATACAAAATACATCTATTCAGATCGAGCACCGTGTATCCATCCCTGTAAAAATGATCATGCTCGCTTGCGTCTACTTGGTGGTCTCCGGCTCGGCGCTGTCACCCTCGGCCTCGGCCTCCTTCTCCAGGTGCTCGCGGATCTTGAGCTCGATGTTGAACGTGTGCATGAGAATGCGCTGGACGATCATCGCCGAGTCGGCGTCCAGGCCCTGCGCGAGCACGTTCAGGTCGCGCTCGCCCTTCCAGATCTTCTCGGTCGATTCCTTGATCGTGAAGCCACGCATCTCGATCTCCATGAGGCCCTCCTGCTCCTCGTAGTACTTGCGCAGCTCGCCGTACTCCTCCTCGTCCATCCACGGCACGGCCGCGATGATCTCAAACACCTGCAACAGAGCCATCCACCCAAGTCGCGTGTCAGTCTCAAGAAACCAGCAACACCACAGGCATGAGTCCACGTACATCGTTCATCTCGTTCAGCACGTGCTCGATCGAGTTGTCCTCGGGCTGCTTGCGGTCCACCGGGTTATACGCGGGCGCCGAGTATTTGGCGGCCTCCTCCTCCTTGGCCTTCTTGGCCGCGGCCTCGGCGGCCTCTCGCCGCTTCTTGTCCTCCTCATCTTCCTCGTCGAACTGGAGGTTCGAGTTTTGCACGGCCTCGCGGCCAACAGCCTTGCCCCAGCTGCCCTCGCTCCAGCGGAACACGCCCGGGAGCCCGCAGTCCGTGAAGAACACGCCGAGCGCCTCCTCCACGAGCGTGTTGCAGGCGCCGCCGGTCGTGCGCATGCGCAGCGCGACCTGCTTAAACTCGCCCTCCACGGGCGTGCGCAAAAAGAACGGCAGCACGAGCGTCTTGGCCGGCGGGAACTCGTTGTGCTTCTCGATCGAGTCGAGGATGCCCATGAGCTCCTTGTAGGACGCGTCGTTGGCCGCCTGCTGCTCCGGGTACTTGCCGAACAGGTCCGGGTGCGTGCGCAGGTACAGCTTGCGCAGCGTGTCCTTGAGCAGAGGCACCTGCTCCACCTGGCTCTTCATCTTGCGCAGGTTCTTGCGGCGCAGCGCGCGCTCCGAGACCTTGGTGCGCACGCCACCCAGCGGGGACGACGCCGCCATCACCACGGCCGGCAGAAGCGTCTGCGAAGCCGCCGCGTGGCGCGAGAACGCGATGGCGGGGCGCACGGCGTGCATCGCCACGGCGGATCGGCGCGCGAGCGTCGCGAACGGCGTCATAGTCAATGCAAGTGGTGCTGGCGTGTGGCCAATGTCGGCGAGTGGTGGAGGAGATCACCAAGCCCACACACTTGAACGCAGAGTGATGGTCCTGTTTCGAACGGTATCAGTTATGGTGTTGGTATCTCGCTACTGTGACATGGCTACATTTTGGGCTGCTTGGGTCTTTGGATCAGTACGTCTCGGGGGCGTCGTCGTCGTTGTTGACCGGCAGCAACGTTGCCTCGGGGGTCGCGAGCACGCTCTGCACGAACTTTCGGAGCGCGTGGAGCTCCTTCTGGTCCACCAGCTCGAAGCGCGTGACGAAGAACACGAACCGCTTGAAGCAGAAACCCAGGTGCGCGTCCGCGCTCAGCGCCGCGAAGTGGTCCAGGTGGCTGTGGTACATGTGCGCATACACGCGGAAGAGCCGCTTGAGGATCACGCGCGCGACCTGCACTTCGAAGTCCGGTTGGTAGGACGCCGCGTTCGACGGGAACACGCGCGGGTCGCTGATCTGGTGCTCGATCCAGTCCATGAGCCGCGCGACGTACTGCGCGGCCGGCAAGTGGGTCGCGCTCGCGCTCACGCCAGCCGCAGCGTCTGTCCACGTGTACGCGTAACATGGACCCGCAGACATACGCGGACACACTTCAGCGGTGCAAAACTCGGAGATCGTGCCGTAGAGCAAGTTGATCTCGTTGAAAAAGTCCACGACGTGCACGGCGATCCACTCGTCGCGCGCAAACCCGTCCGGCAGGCGCACGCACTCGACGAGGTCGAGCCCCGTGGACATGTTGTCTTTGATCAGCTGGTGAATGTCCCATCTCCGGGTCCCGTGGACGTGCTTCTTGAGCTTGCCGATGCCATAGTCTTCGTGGATCTCGGCTGCGACCGTCTCGTAGCCACTGGCGTTCACCCCCGTGCTCTCACTATCGTCGCCTTCAGCAGACTGGTCGTCTTCCGACGCGGTCGTGGAAGGATGACGAAGATGCTTGCGAGTGTCCGCGTCACCGACGCTCAACTGGGGCTGCGTGGGCGGCGCGAGAATGCTCTGGCGCACGAAACAGTGGCTGCTGCCACTGTTGTTGTTCTCGTTCGCGAGGGGTAACACCGTCATCGCCATGCGACGCTGCGGTGTCAGTACCTGCTGTTGCGGGTCCTGTGTGTTGCTGAACGCTGTGCCCCCTTCTTGGACCTGATCGTAGCGCTCCGTTTTGTGTGACGTCGACTGTGGCACTGCTGCGGCAATAAACGGGGATGCGCTCTCGATGGCAAACTGTCCGGCGAGAAGCTGGGCACGAAGAAGGAGCTGGTGAAGTACACACTCAGCGTTAGTCTGCGTCGACGACTAGATGGACAGAGGCGAACGAGTGTACCTCTCGCGTGGGTCGCTCCACGAAGGCCGCCACATCGTTCGACAGGATGATCCGAATCTCCTGCTGCACGTGGTTGTCGAGGTCTCGGAAGCGAGCGGTCGCGGCCTGAAGCTTTGCTCGATTCTAGAGACATAAGGTGTTAGCCCGGTTCAATCACATCGAAATAACTAATTGACAGGCAACGAACACGCTGCAGTCGCGTCGACTCGCTCTTGGTCTTGCTTGCTCGCTCGATGCCCTGCACTTTGCGCTGATAGCGCAGCATCAGCTGCATTGCGCTCCGTCGGTGCTCGCACCGCACACGCAGTTGCGGCACCAGGATCAACAGGCTCTGAAGTGGCGCGATCGCGCTCACTCGAAACATGTTGACGAGCCCAAGCGCTTCGTCGTTGGGGCGCTTCGTCGTGCTGCTAGTACTGGCGGAGGAGGGCATGTTTACTGAGCCTGAAAGGAGCGCATGGAGCTGCTCGCTGAATGCAGCTGTCGATGCACACATATCTGTTGTATCCACTTCAACGGTCAGTGTCATCCCAAGCAGCTACTCGCTCACGGATGGGCTTTACCCGTGATCGCTTGGCAGTGGAGCGTGAGCGTGCGCAGCGTCGCTCGTAGTCGGGCTGTTGGGTTCATAAGCTGCATGGTGAGCACATCGCCCATCGTCGCTGCCGGCATCGGACTCCACGCACCTTCAAACTGGTCCAACTGCGTGACGCTCTGCGTGTACCCAGTGCGTTCATCCCACTCATCCTTCTCGAGGCCACTCACGCGCGTCTCAGTCAACGACGCGCTGCTGCTAGCATTGTTGCTCGGCTGCCCGCCATGGAACAGCTTCTTGAGCATTGTCTGGTCCTCGGCGCGTTGATAAGTACGAAGAGGTAGCCACACGCGAGCAGCCAGCCCAACTTGCCGACTTGGCTGCTCCGGAGATTGCGACGCACGCAACGCATGCTTGTGGGCGGAAAACCAAACTCCTCGTGCGGGCCGGGCGTTTCGCATCCGGTCGCATATTCTCTGTCAAACGGATCGCTGGGGCAACGACGCGCAGCGGCGATGCAGCCACGAAATAAATAGACCTTCTCACATCGGTCTCCAGTTGAAGATGAACCCATTCGGACGCACATCTCACCTGATTCTGATAACGATCCTTTCAACGTACCCCATAGTGATCGATCTACGAAGAATATCACCTTTTTTTGCAACGTAGCTGCTCGCACAGCTGAACCCGCGAGAGAGCAAGACCAGGTGAAGCCCATCAGGGAAGCGTAGAGGACGACCAGCCACAATGCTGCCAATGCAGGTGCGCTCGGCAGGCGCGCAGACGCCCGCGCGACGCAGCATCGCGCCGGGCACGGCGCAGGACCGTCTGCGGCGCGTGCGCTACGTGCTCCTGGCGCTGCTGGTCGTGGGCGCGCTGTACGCGCTGCGGTTTGTGTACAGCAAGTGCGACACACGCTCGACCATGGGCGTGCTACTGACCAAGACCACGGCGATCCTCCAGCGCAACAAAATCGAGTACTGGCTGGACAAGGGCACGCTGCTGGGTGTCCACCGCGACGCCGGGCTCATTCCGTGGGAGTACGATGTCGACCTCGGCGTGATGAACAAGACCTGTGCCGAGATCTCGCTGCTCAAGGACCAGTTCGCGGCCGTCGGGCTCACGGCGTACGACCGCTCGGACTACATCCCGCACAAGGTCAAGCTCACGTACGACACGGAGAACCACCACTTTTACTACTCGGACCCGTACATGCACGACCCGTGCATCCGCGTGTACGACACGGCCGACGTGTCCACGTGGGTCGACATCTACTGGTACGTCGAGCTCGACGTGCGCACGGTCGCGGCGCAGCGCGAGAACGTGCTGATCCCGCCCGGGTACGACTGGAACTCGAGCCTGCTCTGCTGCTCCGAGGGGCTCAAACAGTTCACCGAGCACATGTGCTGCGGCGGCTGCGTGCCCAAGCAGACCGTGTTCCCGCTGCAGCGCCAGCACGTGGCTGTCAGCGACGGTGCGCACCCGGCGCAGGTGCAGTCCGTGCCCAACCAGATCCCAGAGTTCCTCACGATCCAGTACGGCCCGCGCGCGCTCACGTCTCGCGAAATCAAGGTGCGAATCGATCGATCGATCGATCGATCCATTGATACATGGAGATCCGGCGAGTTGTCCGGAGAGTCTAACCGTGAACGTTGTTGGTTGTGTAGGGCTGGAAGGGCGTGGTGTGCGGATACTGGACGCACCCAGTGCTGTACGTGTTCCAGGTCGTGGCGCTGGGCGTGGCGGTCGCGCTGCTGGTCGTGGTATGGCGCCGCCGGCGCGCCGCGAAGAGCCCCCCGGGCCGCCTGCGCTTCAAGCGGCGCAGCGTATAACCCTGATGTGTGCGACGAGGGTCTATCGTGTGCTTTTCCCCAACACAACCGTCCAGTATGTGTTTTTAGTCTGGCAAGAGAAATAGATACCAACCAACGCGAGCGGCGTTGGCCAACGATAGGGTCGGTCGATCGCATTCTGAAATCCAGAGTCGGTGGTTTAGACGACATGTCTATCAATAGACGCGGCCAAGACAGCGACAACGCGACGATGCCTCGCGATGCTGTCGCTATTTTTTCTGAGTCCACCTTCTAGTTTTGGCCCTGTGGTCGCCCGCGTCAACAAAGGTTCGGTTGATGCTCGTTGCGAAAACGCCAGACCTACGAGCAACATCAACCTGTCATGGCTTTCCACAGGTCTAAATTTTATTTCTATCCTCTCAATGTCCAATATGATGAGCATCTCCTTATGCTCAATATATGTATACACAGGTTTTCAGCATGTCACCGAATAACGATTTTGGCCAGCTGTGTGCTCGTAAACTACAGATATACCCATAAACCCGAAAAGCTGCTCGCGCCAACGGCGACAAAAGGTCATTGCCGTTCTTTGTGGTCGACACGCACGCCACGCCTCGCGCCCTCTTCTCCCTCCCTCTCTCTATCTATCTCTCCACACGCGCGGATCCCACGACATGGAGGACGCGCTCGCGACGCCCGCGACGCGTGATGCCGGCGCTGGCAGTGCCGGTGGCAGTGGCAGTGGCAGTGGCGCTGCCATGGCGGACACGCCTCAGACGCCGCCGCCGTCGCCGCCGCTGTCGCCGCGCACTCGCAGCCCGAACAAGCGCCTGCGCTCGCGGCTCTCGCGGCGCGACTCGTCGGACGAGGCGCGCGCGCGCCTCAAGAGCGAGCTGTACCTGACCAAGGAGTTCATCGACTTTGACGTCATGAAGGGCTCGGCGTTCTTCCACACCAAGCCAGCCAACCACGACAAGAAGCTGGTCAAGCAGGGCTTTGCGCGCGCGCTGTTTGTGCCGTTCCACGCGCAGTTCTGGCAACAAAAGGTGCGTTTTATTCGTCTTCCGTTCCCAAGCGAATCGTGCGGTCGTGAATGCTGAATGCCGCTTCGTTCGCTTGTTTGTGTGGGCATGTGTAGCCATCGTTTTACGAGGTCACGACAGGGCTGTACGCGCTCCACGCGCTCGCGCTTGCCGCGTATTTCAGCAGCGCACCGTCGAGTCTCTCGCCGTTTAGTACCTTCGAGGCCGCGTTCCCCGTGTGCCTGCTGTTCCTGGTCGCGCTTGGCTACGGGCGCGTCGTGAGCATTCTCCAGACGGGCGACTCCGACCCCAACGCCAAGATCTTCTCGCCCACGCGCAAGCACCAGGGCGGGTTCTCGTCTCCGACGGCCTCCACGTCCACTTCTGGCGCCTCCACGCGCGCGCAGAGCCATATCCCCAGCGCGCCAGGACCCGCGAGTCCGCTCAACTTGAACGCCACGGCCGCATCGCCCCTAAATGGAGCAGCTTCGATCGCGAACGGCGAGGCCGTGGTGGGCACAGCCACAGCCACGGCGCTCGGATCGGATATTGCTGAGTCAGAGGAGTCCGACAGCACCGACAGCGACGACGAGAGCGGCAACTCGTCCTCGTCCAGCGACGAGACTACGCCGGAGGACCAGAGCTCGTCGTTTGCCGCCGGCGCGACGCCGCGCTCCATGCCCACGACACCACACGGGGTGCGCTTTGCTTGGTTTGAACTATGTGGATGCGCCTCTTGTCCTCACGACTGACCCCTCGTTGTTCTGTGCAGTTTATGGAGGCGCCGACCTCGGCACCACCGACGCCGCTGATGGCTGCGATCGACCCGACGGCTACTTCGGCTGACCAGTTCGCGCGGCGCCGCGTGACGGTGTGCGTGTGGGAGAACGGCCTGCCGCGCAAGAAGGCCATGTCGGTCACGGAGCTGCGCAACGTGATCCTCTCGAAGATCAAGGCCACGCCGCCGCGCGTGGCGTACCGCAAGATCGCGTCGCTGTCCGCGGCCGCGCTCTCGCTCGTACCACTCGCGACGCGCGCGCTGATGCGCTGCCAGGAGATGGAATGCCTCACGACGCTCCAGGAGCCCGTGCAAGCGCTCTACGTACGTACTGACGGCCTTTGGTGCTCGCCGGCGTACGCTCACTGGTGGGTCTGTCTCACGCAGTTTGCGCTCACGCTTTGGCGCGACTGCACTTCGGTGCCGCGCTTCCTCACATTCGTGTCATCGCTCTCGGCCGCGTCCACGCTCATCTCGATCTCGTGCATCGTGTCGACGTACTACATGGCGTCGATCACGTTCGCGGCACTCGCGGACGCCGAAGTGACATACCATCGCCGCCTCATGTACGCCAAGTGCTTCACGGCGCTGACCTCGGCGCGGCGCTCGCGGCTCAACAACTTGCCGCACTTCCGCCTCAAGAACGTCGTGAACATCAAGGCCTGGATCTCGCTCCGCGGCGGGCGCACGTGGCTCAAGCGCCAGAGCCGCCAGCGTGCGGCCGACGAGATCGTGTCGAGCTCGTTCCTGATCAACTTGGTGCTGCTCGTGGTCATGGGCATGCAGGCCGTGTCGGAGACCAGTAGTAGTGGCATGAACGCCGCGCAGAACTCGCTGCTGCGCCTCGAGGTCACGTGCTGGTGCCTGCTTTCGAGCATCTTCATGCTGCGCTTCATGATGCTCGGCTCCAACATCAATAAGAAGTACCAGAACACGTCGCTGCTGCTCACGGAACAGGTGAGGCTTCTGCTTCCACCGGACCAGTGCTTTGGGAGATCGGAGTAACTCACTGGGTGTTTGTGTCTGCTTGCACTAGATGAACGTGTACTTGCGACTGCTGGTGAAGCCGCACAAGAAGGAGAAGTTGCTCGTGTCGAACAACGTGCTCAAGCTCGCGAGCAAGCTGCTCAAGGAGCTCAACTCGCCCAACAAGGTCTCGGGGCTCACGATGAACCCGCTGCTGTACAACATCACGCGCGTCGTCGTGCTCAGCGCGTTCTCGTCCACGGCCTCGGAGTTCTTCGGCTTCAAGCTCAAGCTCTGGAAGATGAAGCACATCTAAGGGCGAGACATAGACGACCACTCCCCACCCGCACGCCTCCCCTTCCTCGCCCTCGTTTCCACGTACTACTACCTCGAAATCCAATAAACCCAAAACAAAGGCAACCCAGTCGGTCTTCCATAGAGTCTCTCTGTCGCATGAAGGATCTGATCTTCCTCCGCGCCTTTGCGTGTCTTCGCTTCTGTTTCGTTCTCGTTTTGGCGGGAAGCAGCCTTTACCAAAGCGATGGGAGCAGCCAAACGTGGTCCATGCTACATGGAAGGCAGTGAGTACTGTGGTACGTGGAAGGTCTACAAAATGGAATGTCGTGGTGGGAAAAATGGCGGCCGTCGCTCTTTTACGGTCGAATAACTTAGGTGGCTACTAGTGGTGGTCCTATTGTACGTGTGGGGGAGGGACGGCATGGCACCCTGTCGCTTCGGGTGCCGTCGCCGTCTGTGGTGCGTCCTGCTGCTTTAGAACGTCGGCGTGGGGAACTCGCGCGACGTGCGCAGCAGCAGCGACTCGAGCTTGGACGGGCGCGTCGGGTTGATCGGGCTGCGGTCAAAGTCAGCGTCGGCGACGCCGAGCACCTGCGGCTCGGCAGCGAACGACACGCGCTTGGCGCTGCCGGTGCTGCTGCGCGAGGATGCGGCGGGCGAGACCGGGCGCGGCGGCACGCACGCGGTCGCGAGCGTGTCGACCATGGCGTGGTCGATCTTGAGGCGCTGGTACTTGAGCGTGAAGCGCTTCATGTACGAGTCGGCGGCCACGAGGAAGGGCAGCGCCTGCTCGGGCTTGTTCTCGTGCCAGAGCTGCGCGCCGCGGTCGCGCGCGATCGACATGGCCTTCCAGAGCACCGAAACGTCGCGGCTCGAGGCGTCGTAGCCGCTGAGCAGCGGGAACTCCGAGTGGGCGGCCGCGTCGGCGTCGGCGTCGGCCACGTCGCGCGGGCTGTTGGCCTGGACAAACATCTTCTCCTGCGCCTGGATCTGCGCCATGGTCCACATCTGCTGCGCGTCCATGCGGATGGTCTCGCCGCGGGACATCTCGCTCAGCATGCGCTCCATGCGCGTGCGCGCGAGCTGCACAAACTTGAGGCACGTGTCCTCCTCGTACACGCCCATCTCCTTGAGGATCGCGAGCTCCTTGGCGATCGCGAACAGGTTGCGCTCGATCACGACGCTGTTCATGTCCGAGGCGTACGCCTCCACCAGCATGGTCTTGAGCTTGAGCTGCAGCGCGAGCCCCATGAGGCTGCGACGCACCGCGGCCTCGCTGTCGGCGGACGTCGCCTCGTCGGTCTCGTCGTTCTCGGTCTCCTCGACGGTTTCGCTGCCGTCGATCTCGTCGCGCGAGGTGGCGATGCGCGGGCTGAAGGCGCCGACGTCGGTCGTGTTGATGACGCTGTCGAGCGACTGCTGGATGCCGCGCACGGCCGCGAGCGGCGGCAGCGCGCCGAGGATCTTGGTCGAGTCCACCGGCTCGATCGAGCGGCGGCGCTTCTTGGAGAGGAGCGAGGTACTAGCGAGGTTCTCCATGGGCGGGCTCGCGGGCAACACCTCCATAGCAAGTGTTGAATGTAGTAGGAATGTGGGGGGTTGGTGGCGATTCCTCGAATGAACCAACGCGGTGTTGTCTCTCGTCGAACGATCGGGAGGGATCGGGGGCCGGCGCGGACGTTGGAAGAGGGTCGGGCTTTTTGATGTTGGGAATTGCAATCCAGTGGGCGAGTTTCCCACAGCGAACTGTATGGGGGCGGGGCCAACAAAATCGCGATGTGAAGCAGTTGTTTGGGAGCTGAGGGCGCTCTTCTCCCCTCCGGATGGTGCGCGGCTCGCTGGGTCCGTCCCAGGCAAAGAGGGCCAAGATGTACGGCGCACCGCGCAGTCTGGATGGATGTGTGCGGGCGCGCTGGTTGGCCGGCATGGGCGTGTGTCACCTGCAGCCCAAACTGGACATGTCGAAAAATCTTCCGGCTCTGTCCAACAGCTCGAGTTGGTGCCCACACCCACAACTCGCTCTAATTGCGAGAGCGAATAGGGTACTAATCCAGAGGGGTAGGGCACACTGGAAATGACTGCAGTTTTGTGCCTGTAGCGGCTGCACCTGAAAAAGACAGCACCCAAAACCTAATCGCACAGAGACCCCGAATGGATGGAGACACCCAGTTTGGTCCAGTGACACTGTGGCTGACAGCGGCTCAACAAAGGCGAGGGGTGGAATGAGAGAGAGAGTACACGTACTGTACTGTAGGCACAATCCAGTGTTCACGCTCTCTGGAGTCACACGGAACTGCACTGCGAACTCTTTACACGAGGAGCCTACCCCTAACAACACATCCACCGGTGTAAAGTCTATTTGGGCTCCCAATTGTGATTCCATCCCACACAAAACAGTCCACGCGATCATATAAATCCGCTAATGAAGCGTTGGCGCCAAGCTCGTTTTGCAATGCAAAAGACGCGGCCTCCCAAATGGGAACTGGAGGATTAGCGACAATAATCGGACCCAAGCTGTGCGTCACCATGTGCGGCTCGATCACATCGAAGTCGAACGCCTCGGTGGAATCATCGCAGCCACCTCTACCGAAAATTGGAGGTGCTTCCAATCCGCGGGCGTACAGCCTGCGCCTTTTCCACTGGAATTCCGGAGGGTCACTCCCAGCAGTATCCAGGATCGGATTGTCTTGCTCTTCACCGTCGCTTAAATTTTCGTGTTGCGCCGCTACAAGCTAATGTTAGTAGGATGTCTCTCTCGTGGAGTTTAGACGCTTGACTCCAGCGTCCAGGACGACGTCACAGCGACCTTCGTATTTTGTCGCCGATCGAGTGAGTTCAGCGATTCTCTGTACCGGTATCTCTATGCAACGTGGATCGATCGGACACGTTGGTGGCGGGGGAGTAATGCGCGCGTAGCCACCAGTATCGCTCGCTCATCGACTCGATGGACGACCTGGCCAAGTTCCCTCACGCGAGTGCCATGGCAACTTCAACACCAAAGGTGCAGTTCCTTGGGGAACCGGCCATTTTGGTGTTAAGCGCAGGGGGGCGGTGCCTCGTGGCACACACAGCGGAGTCTGGATGGATCCCAACTTATCAGGATCGCCACTTCAGGAAAGCCACGCTGATAACCGCGGTGGAGCCATGTCCGGTGTAGGTTGGTTGCATCCAGTGTGGGTTGCAGCCACCACATGAAGGGGCATCCAGATTGGTCGTGGGCGCAAAACGGGTCATGAGTCGCATCGGATGATCCGGAGCTGGACGTTTGCCTCGTCCAGAATGGATACAGTCGCACCCGCCACGCAAAGTCGGCACCGGATGCAAAAGTTGACAACACGGTACTCCACGTGAGCTGATCGCGTGCTCAATGTCCACCGCAGGAGATTGATGCTGTGTCCACAGCGCTCGCACTGCGACTCACGTGGTTGTAGAGCCTGGGGCGCGTTTGCACGAGAATGAGACTATTAGCGAGTAGTGACATGGCCCTAGGAGCTTGAATTCGTCACGGTCTGCGAAGTCTAACTCCGCCCGGACCTCCATTCAGCTCGTGCGTCGGAGAACGGCTAACGTACGGGACAAGCCATCGGCTTCAGAATCCAGACCTTGGAATCGTCACACGGTCCGAACTCGGCAGGTGACCGTCCAGGTGACCGCAAACTGGATCCACCATCCAAACGCAGGGGCAGTTTCTCGTCCAGCGCTCCCACGGTCGCGCCTACACCTTTCAACTGGATGAAAGCCCGGTGCCAAGTAGAAGCGTTGGTCCGGTGCGCTGGTGCGCCGCACACGTTCGTGGAGCTAAACAGCGTTTATCACCCTTTCGACTGGCGGGGCGCATCCGCTCCATCCAGATAAAACCCATGCTGGAGTGGCTGTCCTTCCGGAGCTGTGCAGGTGCCAACGCTTCTCTACAGGCGTCGAGCTCCCACACGCGAACCTGCTTTATTTCTCGTCGACAGCGTGAAATGGATACATAACGGTCTCGTCTTCGGTTCGTCTCACTGAAATAGTTCTCTAGTGTCCGGCCGGGACTGTACCTCCAAGGGCACCACCCGCCCGCCCGCGCTTCTCCGTTCTCCGGAACGCTCAGTGTGTCAGCTGGTCGACGGGCTTGTGTAGCCAACTCCGGATCCCGTAGCATGTGCAGCGAAACAGCCCGTTTCGACCAGCAGCACAGCGCCCGCAGAGACGTCCAGCTTCAGAACCGTTCCCCAGCCCATCTGGGCGGGTGAGACATCCGGATGGGAGACATTTTCCAGCGTCCAGAAGCTCCAGTTCGCTGGAGCGTGACTAAAGTGGTTCCCAAAATCCAGATCTCATGGGAAGCCCGGCTGGCAAGAGAGCATTCCACCAGGTGGTTTGGGGCACAGGAACATTCTACATCGTACTTAGTGATAGGTGTACAGTACAGTTGAAGTTGAGGAGCTCTTCCCCAATATGGCTACACCAGACATAAATACAGAGACCTTGCGCACCTTCCCACGCTCTTGCCTCGCATGACAGCGTGGCTGCCTAATACCGGGATAGAACTGTTGCCGATAGACGCCGGCGGCGCAGAATCATGTCGTCGACGCCGTCCATGAGCTCGCTCGAGACGCTACGCGTGCGCGCACTCGCACCGGAGAGCGCGTCGCTCGCGCTCCAGCACAAGCTCCCGCAGCAACAGCAGCAGCAAGGGCACGCAAACCAACACGAGCCCACCAGCAGCGATCGCGAGGCGGACAAGGAAGCCCCAAATGAAGCTGTCGTGCCGTACCGCCGGACGGCGCCGGCGACGAGTGCGTGTTGTGAGGAAGACGTCGTGATCATGATCGACGAGAGCGACTCGGCTGGTGCGGGCGACGTCACTGATGTCGTGGGCACAGCCACTGCCACTGCGGCGCCGGACGGTCCAGCGAGCGAGCTGCTCGTTGAATCGCCAGGCGCGGTGATGCCCATCGCGTTCCCCAAGATCGAGATCGACCGCTACGGCTTCCTCGTCACCGACAAGTGAGACCGTGCCGTGTGGTGTTATCGACAGTATCGAGGGTGGTTGGCTGATCGCGTAACTGTGTACCTAGGCGCTACAACAAGGGCATCCCGGACGCGACGCAGAAGCAGCTCGTGTGGCTGGAGAACCGGCGCACGCACAAGTGGGTCAAGATGATCGGCAAGCAGCTCGAAGACTGGGAAGTGTACGTTGTGAGGAGCAGCTCTACCACATGCCCCGCATATCCAAGGCTGACATACCACCACCTTGTTCCTCGATTAGCTGCCAGCTCAAGAATGCAGCCAAGCTCAAGCAGCGGATCCGCAAGGGCATTCCGGAGGCGCTGCGTGGCCGCGTGTGGTGCCACCTGGCCAGCTCGACGCAGATGATGCTCAACAACCCGGGCGTCTACCGCGAGTTCCTGCAGACCGCGCGGATCCCGTGCGAGGAGACCATCGCGCGCGACATCGGGCGCACGTTCCCCAAACACTACCTCTTCAACGACCGCGCGTCTATGGGCCAGTGTGCCCTCATGAACGTGCTCAAGGCCTACTCGCTTCACGACCCAGAGGTGGGCTACTGCCAGGGCATGGGCTTCCTCACGGCCATGTTCCTGAGCTACATGCCCGAGGAGCAGTCCTTCTGGCACCTCGTCGCGTGCCTCAACCACAAGCGGTACGACCTCGCGGGGCTTTACCGCCCGCGCATGCCCAAAGTGCCCGAGGTCATGTTCGTGTTCGAGAAGCTCTTCATGCAGCACCTGCCGCAGCTCGCGCGGCACCTCGAGGCCGAGGGCATGCACCCGACCATGTACCTCACGCAGTGGTTCGTCACGCTGTTCACATACAACTTCCCGTTCGAGTTCGTCACGCGCGTGTGGGACTGCTTCCTCAACGAAGGCTGGAAGGTCATCTTCCGCGTCGCGCTCGCGCTCATGAAGCTCTCGCAGAGTACGTACGCTATTGCCTGTATCCGTCCATGGGACTTTACCCTCCCTTACCAACGCCTCGGTCCCCGTTTACGATGAACAGAGGCGCTGCTAGCGCTCAAGTTCGAGGGCATCATGGAGTTCTTCCGCGAGCTGCCGACCAAGGTGAACACGGAGGAGGTGCTGGACGTGGCCTTCCGCCTGCCGCTCAAGCGCGCGCAGCTCGACGCGCTCTTCGAGGCCTACCAGCAGTCCATCGCCAGCGGCCGGAGCGGGTAGCAAACGTTCAAAAGCTCCATATATATAATCCGTTATCAGAGACCCTTCACCTACTTGTCGCTGTCGCCGTCGCAGCCCGTGCCGCCGGCGAACGGCAGGCACATCGTGGACTCGAACATGGTGAGGAACACGGACGTGATGGACGCCACGAAGATTGCGGTGACCACGGCGAAGACCGCGACGGGTAGCGCGAGGTTGGGCGCGCCGCGCACTTTGATGTCCTTGAGGTGGCGCTTCTGGCGCGGCAGCAGCCAGCAGCCCGCGAGCGTGAGCGCGGCGCGCGCGCCGTACTTGAACAGGAACTCGTTCGTGAGGTGCCAGCGCACGCGGCTCGAGTCGGCGGCCATGTCGGTGGACGCGGGGTCCCACGTGGCCGACGCCACGTTGTACGACGCCGTGAGCACCATGTTGGAGAGGTTGCAGACGGTCGTGAGGAAGCCGTAGGTGGTGCCCGGGCTCCGACACCTCGACGATCACCATCAGCCGCACGAGCCACACAATTCCCTCGAAGATCCCAGCGAGCCAATCTTTGCTCAGCAGCAGCGTACCGCTGCACACGACGTCCGACACCGTAAGTAGCTCGAGCGGCAGCGTGAACACAAGTGCGACCGTGAAGCCGCCGGCCACGAGCGCGTGCCAGTTGGCGTTGAGCCCGCACTTGTACAGCAGCGCCGCGGCGAGGATCGTGCTCGCGGACGCCGCGGTGGACACGACGCTCTGCGCGAGCGACGAGGTCTCGAGCCACACGTCGTAGATGTCGGCGTACTCGGCGTACTCCTGCACGGGCAGGTTGAGCGCGAGCGAGAGCTAAAAGACCGCGACCATGACCAGCAGCGTCACGCGCTGCTCGATGAAGCGCCAGGAGCGGCGCATGCTCGAGCCCAGGCTCGGGTGCGTGCCCGTGGCGCGCTCCTCCTCGATGAAGAAGTACGCGACGACGATGCCCACGCCCGCGAGCAGCGCAAAGTAGACGCCCAGCGGCACGGCGTGCGCGAACGTGCCGCCGTACTCGGCGCTGCTGAGCCCAAAGCCGGCGAAATGGCCGCGCGTCTCGCCGACGAACCGGAAGATCACGCACCAGAGCTGCGCTCGCCCGCGGTCGTACTCGCCCTCGCGGTGCGAGAGCTCGACCATGAGTCCCTCGCACGCAACGTTGGCCATGAGGTGCGCGAACGACGAGATGAGGATCGGCGCTATGTACCGGCGGCCCTGCGACGGCGCGTCGGCGTTGCGCACGTCGTCGTCGGTGCCGTACCACTCGACCTTGTCCATGAACGTCATGGCCAGCATAAACGCCAGGAAGACGGCCCAGCCGATGAAGATGTAGGGCTTGCGGCGCTGGCGGTGGATCGGCAGACAATCCGTGAGGAAGCCGATGAGGAACTTGAAGTACCAGCCAAAGTCGAACAGCGCGAGCGTCGCCATGCGCTGCGTGGTCGTGAGTCCGAGGTACTGCGAGAAAAGCGGCGTGACGAGACCGGAGATCGCGCCGTTGAAGAAGCCGACGATGATCCAGTTGAGCACCAGCCCGCTGTATTGGCGCGAGAAGAGGTCGACGGGCCCGCCGGCGCGCAGCGCGCCGTAATGGGCCGGGATCGTGTCGATCGACGCCGAACGCTTGGCTGAGCGCTCGCCGTGCGGCGTGCCGTGGCGTTGGTAGTTGGTGGCGGCCGAGCGCTGGCTGCGCATACTGCGAGCAAACTTGGAGGGCGGCGGAGGTGGCGGAGGTGGTGTCTTGGTTGACCGCGGCGAGGAAGACGCCGCTGTCCGGGAGGGCGTGGCCGTCGCCGCTGTGGTAGCGGTGCAAGTCGGCCTCCTCGAGCAGCACGATCTCTCCGGACGCGGGGCCGGTGCGCGCCTGGGGTGGCATCATAGTTGACACGGGAGAGGGTGGGAGACAGACAGATGTGGGCGGCGACGAATGTTGGGAAGTGAGACCGTCATGGGGCAGCACGAGATGCCGCGTCGGCTACCAGGGTGGCGTAGGTGACACCTCGACCGGCTCGAGCTCACGCGCGTGGGGGTGATGGCGCATCATGAACGAGTACATGTGAGTTGGCGGTCCTCTCCTCCCTCTCCGAGACGCGGCTGGGCATGGGGGCCTTTTGACATGGGTGAGTGAGGAAGAATGCGGAAGAGAACTTGCTCCGGCCGCTCCTCGGGAGTGGCCAGAGAGGATCACTGACGCGCTGATTCCTGGAGTCTCAGCGTGCCCCGGCGCTGGCCACCACCACCGAACGCTCCCAATAGATTCAAGGTACCTACCGTCCAACGATCGCTTCGTTGAGCGGCTGAGATGGGGCGTTTCACTCTCTACCGGTAGACACAATTGCAGTCACTGAGATGGCTTTCCAGTGAACCAAAGTGGACCTCAAGTCCGGTTGGTTGACCCGTGGGGTCCACCAGTGCGGTACAGTATTACCACCCCATGCATGGGCTCTCTCGACATCATCGTGTGAAACTTGAGCCCGTGAGGCTCTGTTCTTCGACGGTCTCGCGAAAGAAACTCCGTTTGAGCGCGCGGCTGCCTGTGGTCACCTGTGAGAGTCTGCACAGCGCAGAATTGATCGTGGATCCCAGCTACGTCGCCCGGTGCTTCAGTCATACGACGCTATACTACGCATTGCGCTCGTCCCCTGCACGTAGGTCCGACTCGTGTCCACGGCTCCATCGAAACTGTTTATGACGTTTGCGCACGGGGTACGGGTTGGATCGTGCGCGTTTCCAGAAGCTCCGAAGTGACCAGTAAAAAAAAATTTAAAAAGTTTTACTAAAAGGAGTCGGCGCGTGTGCCTCCAGATCACGGAGGGATCGTTCGGCACACGTCGAGAGGGACCACGACTCAGATCGAGTGAGGGCTGATCATTTCACCGGATTGGACCGGTGGCGAGGGCCAACATTGAACGGAAGGCCTCACTCACGGTTGGATCATCGACTCGATGGGCATGGCTCCGAAAAATCAACAAATATAAGGCGGGCAAAGGGGCAGCATTGATGACCACCGACAGGACCCGACAGAGGCCAGGGCCGTAAGCGCGCATGGTACCCTCCAAGCTGGGACTCAACACTGTGCAAGAGTGAAGTATTCGCAGCGCTTGAAGGGCACTGTGTAGAAGCGTGCGGCTGTGGTCGGCATTCTGCTCGGCGTGAAGAGGGAAGCAAAACTTCTGCAGCTGCCCGACTTGAGCTGCAAAAGTTGGTGCAGCCGCCGCTTGTGCCAGCTGATATAATGCAATAGGTTAGATTGAACAGCTCCAAAAGTGGATACACAGATGGGTTCAAAATTGGTTTGGGTTACCACAGTTCGACGAGTGCTGTTCCGGACGTTGCACGCGCCTTCCTTCGATGCTCGACGTGGCGGTGAGCGCATTATGGTGCTCTTGCGGTTATAAGTGAGCACTCCACGTTCTGAACGAGCAGCCAAGAATATATATTACCATCCCTCACCGACTTTCATCCATCAGCGGTTGACTTCGTACGAAAATCTCGTTCCTACGGGCAACCCGAGCCACCGGCGAACTTAAGGCAGCTGGTCGACTCGAACATGGACATGAGCGCCGACGTGATGGCCGCCGTGAACAGCAGCGCGATCACAAGGAACACGACGACCGGGATGATGAGGTTGGGCGCGCCGCGGATCTTGATCTCTTTGAGGTGGCGCTTCTGGCGCGGTAGGATCCAGCACGCGATGAACGCGAGCGCGAACCGCACGATGTACTTGAAGAGGAACTCGTACGTGATGTGCCACCGCACCTGGCTCGTGTCGGCGGCCATGTCGGTGGACTCGGGGTCCCACGTCGTGGACGCGACGTTGTACGCGGACGCCAGCATCAAGTTGGCCAGGTTGCAGACCGTCGTGAGGAAGCCGTAGCTCGTGCTCTCGAACCCGGGCTCGGCCACTTCGACGACGATCATCACGCGCACGAGCCACACGAGCGACTCGAAGATCTGTTGGGCCCAGTCCTTGGCCAGCATCAGCGCGCTGCTGCGCACGACAGCCCAGACCGTGAGCAGCTCAATGGGCATGGAGATGACGAGCGCGATCGAGAAGCCCGCGATGATCATCACGCGCCAGTTGGTGTTGATGAACCACAAGAACATCATGCCCGCCGCGATCATGTAGCCCGTGGACTGGACGACGGACATGGCGCTCTGCGCCAGCGACGAGGTCTCGAGCCACGCGTCGTAGATGTCGTAGTACTCGTGCACGGAGATGTTGACGCCGAGCGAGAGAATGAAGAGCCCGACCATGACCTGCAGCGTCACGCGCTGCTCGATGAAGCGCCAGAAGCGACGCAAGTTGGAGCTGAAGCTCTGGCGCGTGCCCGCGACTTGCTCCTCTTCGAGGTAGAAGTAGGTGATGACGATACCGATGAACGCGACGATCGCGAGCGACGCAAAGTACCACGCGAGCGGGATCGAGCTCGCGAACGTGCCGCCGTACTCGGCGCTGCTGAGCCCGAACGCGGCGTACGCGCTGCCCGAGATCTCGCCGATGAACCGGAAGATCACGCACCAGAGCTGCGTGCGCCCGCGGTCGTACTCTCCTTCGCGGTGCGCGTACTCGACCATGAGTCCCTCGCACGCGACGTTGGCGGTCAAGTGCGCGAACGACGAGATCAGGATCGGGATAATGTAGCGCTTGCCCTGCGACGGCGCGTCCGGGTTGCGCACGTCCTCCACCGTGCCGTACCACTCGACCTGGTCCATGAACGTCATGGCCAGCATGAAGCCCAGGAAGATGGTCCAGCCGATGAAGATGTACGGCTTGCGGCGCTGGCGGCGGATCGGGTAGCAGTCCGTGAGGAAGCCGAAGAGGAACTTGAAGTACCAGCCAAAGTCGAACAGCGGCAGCGTGGCGTTGCGCTGCGCGCGGCTGAAGCCCAGGTAGTGCTTGAAGAGCGGCGTGACGAGCCCCGGGATCACGCCGTTGAAGAAGCCGACGATGATCCAGTTGAGCAGCAGCCCGATGAACGCGCGCGTGAAGAGGTTCACGGGCCCGCCGGGGCGCAGCGCGCCGTAGTGGGCCGGGATCGTGTCGATCGACGCCGTGCGCTTGTCCGTGTCCGCGTACGGCGTGCTGTGGCGCATGTAGTGGCTCCCGTGGCCGCCCGAGCGGTGGCTGCGGTGGCTGTGCACGCTGCGCGCGTACTTGACCGGGTCGGGCGGCGGCACGGCGGCCGAGAACGACGGCTTGGGCGCGTACGCGGCGTCCTGGAGCACGCTGCCGTCGTCGCGGTAGCGGTACAGGTCCGACTCCTCGAGCAGCACGATGTCGCTCGCCAGTAGCCCGCCAGGGTTACCCGCGGGCGGTGGCATCATCGTGGCAGATTTCGGGAGAGTACGGTGGGCCGAGGAACGGGGGGCAACGGTCACGCGTGGAGGGAGCGAGGGCTCCTCTTTCGAGCAAGACCGCGGCGAGTTCGAAAGTGAGAGCGCAGTGAGAGCGAGGGAGAGAGCGGGCGGTGGGAAGCGACCCGGAGAAAACGTGCTGGAGGGCGGGCAGGGCAGGCAGGCGGGTGGGAAGAAAAACAGTACTGTGGGGAGGATGCTCTCGACGTGATGGTCATCGCGGCGGCGGCGGTGCCGGATGGGCGATGGCGAGTGTTCGCGTCCAGGATTGGGATTTCCAGGACTGAACCAGGATTTGGCTTTTACATGCACCAAATACCAGGATTTGGCCAGGATTTTGAGTCCTCGTAAGACCGAAATTTTGCTTGCTGCACAACTTCCGCCGCATGGAGCACTAGGAAGCGCGGTTTGGACGAGCATGTACGTCTTGAATACACAGCCACTCCCTAAACCAAACC
>JAADWV010000348.1:0-35758 GCA_023336295.1 Pythium folliculosum
GCTAGGACCTGGGCTTGCTACAAGGAGGATGTCTGTTGCATCAAGTGACCAAGAAAGCGACGGACTCGATGAGCTAGAAGCTGAGCTTGGCGCTATTACGGATAAGCCTCAAAGTCGGAGACGAATCTCCGCGATGGTGATGGCCCGAAAGACCACCGTGGATTTGCGCTCAGCTTCAGAGGTGACTGCTAAGCGCCCCCATGCTGTTCGAGAAAGTGTACCACGTCAACGAGCGATGTCGGTGGCGTCGAGTGCTTACGAAAGCGATGGCCTCGAGGATCTTGAAGCCGAGTTAGAGAAGGACATGTCCATGGCTTCCAGACACGCTGCTCCGGCTGTGGTGGAAGCGAAACGACTAGCCAAGACGGCGAAGCCCGAGTCAGTAATGCGTCGCCGTCAACGCGCTCCATCTGCTGTCTTAATTGGCGGAGAGAGCGACGGGTTGAGTGATTTAGAGGCTGAACTCAGACGTGGAGATAACCAGGGTTCGACGCAGCAAATAGTCACCTCCGAGCTCCTTGCTACCGCTGGCGTGACTCGTATGACAAGATCTCGAACATCATCGTTCGCATCGGGCGGGCAACAAAGCGATGGTTTGGAGGATCTGGATCGGGAACTGCAACAGGAACTAGAAACGTCAGTGCAACCGCGTCAGGCGACCTCTCTAGGGATCAAGAGAGTCACCGCCTCATCTCGAAAACGACCCGCTGTTGATCCATTGTCATCGGAGGCTCGTCCCCGCAAGCAGCCAGCTCCGGTGGCGACGGCGAAAGCATCGCCGCCTCCGGCTCTCCGGCGAAGTCGACGACTGTCAGTAGCATCCTCGGCGAGGACTGAAACTGATACGGAGCTAGCGGCTCTCGAAGCCGAGTTAGCGATGGGCTCAACTCCTGAGAACCTGCCAGTCCGCGAGCGGCAAACAGCGCTGTTACCAGCGGTTCAACCGACTGCTCCGCCACGTCGGCCGCGTGCCTTTTCTGTCTCATCAGCTGCGACTGAAACGGATGAAGAACTCATGTTGCTGGAAGCGGAGTTAGCCGCAGGCGCTGGCAACTTGACACCGACGCCTGTCCTGAATTCACGAGCAATGTCCAAAGCCAAGGCACCTGCGAAACCCCGGATCAGACAGCCACGTAAAGTTTCAGAGCCAAAGCCGCCAGCGGTGAAGAAAAAGGCACCGCCAAAGCCACGAAAACCTCGGCAAACCAAGCCTGGGACTATTCCTGCGCAATCAAGCGTGTCGGTGGAAAGGCATCTTTTGACTGAGACCGCTGCAATGCCCGCTCGGCAGGCTGATCGCGGACTGTCTCTTCGATCGCAGGCGTCATCATACGACAGTGATGGCTTAGATGAGCTTGAGAATGAGCTTCGTGTCTTTCAGTAAGACGGACAACAACCAAGAAGTGGCTTCCACCACTTTCATCGAAGTATAGAGCTCATTTGATAGAAGTCGTTCTCAGTTGAGCCGTTTCGTATGCCCGCCTAATGAAGATAAAACCTAACGTGACTCCTCGAGTGAGTAGATCATGGGCAAAGCAAGCGTGAAAGCTCCACCTCAGGCGACGAATGCGAAAGATCGCACCGGCGACAGCGACGGAGACGAAGGCTGGCGCGTGCTGCTCCTACGCGGGCTTGTGACGGGCGACGTGGAGCGTAAGGACCGTTCAGTGCAACGCGGTGCAAAGGAGGCAACTAACCTTTCCGTCTCTATGGACCGCAGTCACAGCTCGCGCGCTGCATGACCACATCGAGGTCTTGTCGCTGCCCTTCACAAAGCCCATGCCCGACTGGAAAGTGCAATGGGAGTCGCTCTACTGGTGCGTCTTCCGGACGGTAAACGGATGAACGCGTGTGTATTGTATTGTGATGCGACGTATCTGTGGTCTCCGACACAGGTGGATGCTGCGCGATGCAACACCGCTGTTCATCGCCTCGGCCTACTCGCACCCGGCGCTCGTCCAGTGGCTCTTGCTGCGAGGCGCGGATCGCACCTCCAAGTGCTACCTCGGGCGTACGCCGCTGGACTTTGTCGGCGAGTGTTGTGAGACTCCCATGACCAAGACGCCTGAGACGTCGCTGGCGGGCGTGATGGAGCACAGCGAGGCCTGTCGAAAGCTGCTCACGTCGCCGCCCGCGCTGCCGGCGCCGCCCATGGACGGCGTCCTCTTCCCGTGCCACGTCTCCTCCCAGGTTGTCATGGTCAAGGCGCCGCCGCTGTCGTCATCATCAATGCGAGCGTTGTCAAGCGATGGCACCAAGCCAGCATCCCCAGTCGTGACCAAGCAAACCATCTACAAGTGTCTGGCGGAGATCACGTGGGAGGCGCCCTTGTCGAATGGTGCGTTGATTGAGAAGTACGAAGTGCGCCACCGGCTCGTGGCCGAAGAGGGAGACGACGCGAGTGGTGATGGCGCTCCAAACAGTTGGCGCATCGAGCGGGCGGCCCATAATCGTAAGGTGCGAGAGCAGCGCATCGTGCTCGAGAATCTGCAGTTCGAGAGCTCGTACGAGGTCATGCTTCGCTCGTGGAACGCCGCAGGCAAAGGCGACTGGGGCCGTTCGTACAAATTTCGCACTCTCGTGTCGCCAGAACAAGTGGCTGCCTGATCGAGAGTGAGACAACAAGTAGCGACAATGGCATGTGCTGGGCGTACAGAGAAGCTCTATTGTGGGCTTCAATAGCGTGGGAAAGCCTTCGGATGGCGTCCCTCAGTCAGTCGCGGTCTTGTGCGCATTGGAGGGGGTGCCTCCAGGCGCAGACGAGGCCACACCGATGCGGCCGAGCGACACGAAGTGTGGAGAGAAGCAGAAGAGCGCGGCGCTGATAGACGCGAGCAGGGCCGCGCCGATGGCCGGGCCGTCGACCGAGACGAGGTACGTCCACCCCGACAAAACTAAGCAAAAGAAGAAAAAAAACTCTCGGTCAGCCTACGATTCTACCATCACCACGAGATCATGGAACACCTACTTGGAGAGATAGTTCGAGCGACAGACTTTTTAGTTGAGGCATACGCGAGAAATGTGGGTGTGAGTCCTTGCTCGCACGTGGCACGAGTAAGCGGGGGTTGACGGTGGACATACCGTGAAAGAAGAGGAGATCCCCATGAAGGCGCCGACACGCTCGGGTGCGACGAGCGTCGTCTGGAGGCCGATTGAGCTGGCGCGGATCATGCTAATGGACACGACCTGTGGCACGAGCCACGCGTAGACGCCGTGGATGGTCTGCACGCGCGCGAGCGCGACGAACGTCGCGACGTACACGAGGCTCGAGAGCTGGAGCAGCAGCCGCTCCGAGCGGATGAGCCGCGTGGCCCAGCCGACCGAGACGCTGCCGAACGCGCCAAGCAGCCCCATGTAGCTGAGCACGAAGCCGCGCGCCTTGGGGTCCGTCCCGAACTTGTCCTCGAGCAGCGTCGAAAAGTGCGTGCGGTAGAGGATCGCGGCCATCGCGAGCAGCAGGCGCGCGACCAGCAGCGTCTGCGCTGGGCCGGTCTCGTACATGATGTTCTTGAACTCGAGCAGCTTGTTCTTGGCGTCGACGACGAGGCGGCGGTAGTCGACGCGCTTGGTCGCGGCCGCGCTGCTCGCGGGCGAGTGCTCCTCGTAGAAGAGGTACACGAGCGCGTAGTTGACGCCGAGCACGGCGACCGTGAGCAAGGTCGTGTAGTTGAATCCGTTCGGGATGGTGCTGACGTAGCCGCCGACGACCGGGCCGATGATGAAGCCGGCGTTGGACGCGGCGTTCAGGCGCCCGATCGCGGCGGACCGCGCCGGCGGGTCGAGGTCGTCGGTCACCGCGACCTTGATGATGTCGAGCGAGTGCTTGAAGAGCGCCGGCGGGATCCGCGAGAGCATCACAACGTAGATGTTCCACGAGACGCCGAGGATCGCGTATCCAACAGACGCGCCCACGAAGCACGCGAGCAGCACGCGGCGGCTGAGGAGACAACGACGACAACCAGCAGATAAAATGAGCCCCATCTCGATCTATAGACAGCGGAGGGAGAGCAAAACGGACGTACCGTCCGTAGACGTCGCTGAGCCCGCCGGCGATGGGCGCCGAGAAGAACTGGATGAGCCCGTACATGCTCATGATGTAGCCGAACGCCACGGCGCCGCCCTCCATGCCCTTGACGTACGACGCGAGCGACGGGATAATCATGGACACGGCCAACAGGTCGAGAAACGACACGACGTAGAGCACATGGAGGCGCAGCCAACGGAGCGGCGCCGACGCGGATGCCGACAGCTTCGTGGCCGCGCCGCCGTCCTCTTTCACGTCCACGTCGACGGCCTTGCGCGGCGCGTCCGCGGGCGTCGCGGAGGGCGCGACGGCGCGGTGCATGCTTTGCCTGCGAGGTCAAAAGAGGGATGAGGACGTCTGCTCTACGTCAACTGCCACCTCATTACCTCAACAAGGTGAGACAGATGATGGTGTTCACAAAACAAGGTGAGACCGAGCCAAAGGTCTGGTTCAAAATGGGTTCAGAGAGTGATGGTCTAGCCTTCCCACCACACGAACGCTCTGGCAAACCAAAACCCACCCACCCGCGCTGCCACTTCCAGCGAGATCCGCAGCCACCGCCCGCGAGACTTTCCCACACAGAAATCGCGCGCCGCCGACACCAAGCGACTTTCTCTTTCTCTCGACCATGGCGACGCCCGCGAAGGTAACGCTCTCGAGCGGCAAGCTCTCCATCGAAGACGTCTGCGCCGTCGCGGCGCTGCGCGCCAAGGTCGCGCTGGACGCGCCCGCGGTGCCCGACGCCGCGCGCGCGGCCGCCGTGGACGACGCGGCGCCGCTCGAGGCGCAGCTGCGCGCGCGGCCGCTCGTGGACGATGCCTCGCGCGCGACGCTCGCGTCCATCACGCGCGCGGCGCTGCTCGTGCTCGCGCACCGCCTGCTCAAGCTCAAGCCCACGGCCGCGGCCGTCGAGCACGCGCAGTTCCTCGTCGCGCTGCTCAACCACGACGTGCTGCCGCTCGTGGCGTCGGGCGCCGAGGAGACGGCCGCGCTCGTGGCGCTTGCCGCCGCCGAAGGACGCGGCTACGCGCGCGTGGGCGCTGACGCCGCCACGGTCGTGCCGCTGAGCGAGGCGCTCACGCAGGTCGGCCTGGCGCTGCCGAGCGCGCCGCTGGGCACGTCGGAGAAGCAGGCGCTCGCGCAGGCGCCGATCCAGCTGCTCGCGGTCGCGGTGCTCGCGGTGGGCGGCGCGCGCGGGCTGCTGCCGCTCGCGGACGCGGTCGCGGCGCTCACGTGCGAGACGCTGCGCGCCAACACGGCGCCGTTCGCGGCCGAGTTTGTGGACGCGAGCCGCCCGCACCGCGGCATCGTCACGACGGCCGCGCACCTGCGCCTGATGCTCGAGAGCTCCAAGTACGTGAACGCGCGCAAGGAGCTGTCGCTCGACGCCGACTGCGTGCGCTACGTCCCGCAGTACCACGGCCCCGCGCGCGACACGATCACGGCGGCGTTCAAGACGCTCGAGCTCGAGCTCAACGCCGCGGTCGCGACCGACAGCGCCGTCGTCAAGACCACGGGCGACGTCCACCCGCAGGCGCTCAAGACGGCGCTCAAGCCGGCGCTGGACGCGCTCCAGGTGCTGCTCCGCGGCGCGAACCAGCGCCGCCAGGCCGTGGACGCCAGCGCCGCGCCGCTCGTGCCGGCCTCGCAGTGCGCGATCGAGCTCGTGGAGACCGTGACGCGCGCGCTCGCGGCCGAGGCGCAGCTCGCGCTCGTGTTCTTCGACGCCGAGGAGGAGGAGCTCAAGGCCAAGCTGGCCGAGAAGACCGCCAAGGCGCAGGAGGCCGCCGCCAAGGCCGCGGCCGCGCAGGCCAAGGAGGACGAGAAGCTCGCGACCATGACCGAGGCGCAGCGCGCCAAGGTGCTCGAGAAGCGCCAGAAGAAGCTCGACAAGCTCAAGGAGAAGGAGAGCAGCAAGATGGTCGCCAAGGACGACGTCAAGATCGGCGCCGGCAGCAGCGCCGTGCGCCAGTACCTCGCGCAGCACGCGCTGGACGCCGCGACCGCGGCCTTCGACCTGCGCGTGGGCAGCCCGGCGGCGTTCCTCGACGACCTGTTTGTGCGCCTCGGCTCGGGCGGCGCGCGCCGCAAGCCCAAGATCGCCAAGGGCGCGCAGGACTTTTTGCCGCACCAGATGCAGCTCCGCGAAAAGATCTTCAACAAGATCCGCACGGTCTTCAAGCGCCACGCCGGCGTGGAGATCGAGACGCCCGTGTTTGAGCTCAAGGAGACGCTCACGGGCAAGTACGGCGAGGACAGCAAGCTCATCTACGACCTGGCGGACCAGGGCGGCGAGCTGCTGGCGCTGCGGTACGACCTCACGGTGCCCTTTGCGCGCTTCATGGCGCTCCACAACCCCGGGAACATCAAGCGGTACCACATTGCGCGCGTCTACCGCCGCGACAACCCGCAGATGGCGCGCGGCCGCTTCCGCGAGTTCTACCAGTGCGACTTTGACATTGCCGGCACGTACGCGCCGATGATGGCCGACGCCGAGGTGCTCTCGATCGGCATCGAGGTGCTCCAGCAGTTCCCCGACGAGCTGGGCCCGTTCAAGGTCAAGCTGAGCCACCGCCTTTTGCTCGACGCGATCCTCGCGATCTGCGGCGTGCCCGCCGACAAGTTCCGCACGACCTGCAGCGCCATCGACAAGCTCGACAAGGAGCCCTGGAGCGTCGTGCGCAGCGAGATGGTGGACGACAAGGGCCTCCCGGAGCACGTCGCTGACCGCATCGAGCACTTTGTGTGCCGCGTCGGCGCGCCGCGCGCGCTCCACGCCGAGCTGCTGGCCGCCAACCTCTTTGGCGACAACGCCGACGCCGCGAAGGCCATGGACGAGCTCGCGCTGCTCTTCGGGTACCTCGACGCCATGGGCGTGCTCGACTACGTCTCGTTCGACCTCAGCCTCGCGCGCGGGCTCGACTACTACACGGGGCTCATCTACGAGTTCGTGCTCACGAGCCCGGAGCACAACGTCGGCTCGATCGCCGCCGGCGGCCGCTACGACAACCTCGTGGGCATGTTCTCGGCCACGGGCCAGCAGATCCCGTGCGTCGGCGTGAGCATGGGCATCGAGCGCATCTTCGGCATCCTCCAGGCGCACGCCGAGAAGGCGAGCCGCGCCGCGCCGCCGCCGGCGCAGGTGCTCGTGGCCTCGACCGGCGGCGCGCTCGTGCTGCCGCGGCTCGAGCTCTGCAAGGAGCTCTGGCGCGCCAACATCTCGGCCGAGATCATGCAGATCGAGAACCCCAAGTTCACCAAGCAGCTCCACTACGCGCTCGAGGCCGGCATCCCGTTCATGGTTGTCGTGGGCGAGGACGAGCTGGCCAAGGGCGAGGTCAAGATCAAGGAGATGCTCTCCAAGGACGAGGTCACGGTCCAGCGCAGCGAGCTCGTGGCCGAGCTGCTGCGCCGCAACTGCCCCACGACCGACACGCTCAGCGTGTAAGCTGAGGCGAGCGAGCGAGCCAGCAGGCAAACCTGCGGCGCCAAGCAGCGAGGAAAAGGAGTGAATATACACGCGCCGCGGATTTTGTGTTTTGCTTTGGTGTGGGTTGTTCGTAATCGTGCGCCTCGCGAACGGACGCGGCAGTTAGCGGCTGTACAGGTCGAATCCGTTTATTCCCTTGGGCAGTGACTACCGGATGCCGCTCGCCGCTGCTGCTGCTCGCGTCGGCGCTGCCACGGCGACGGCGACAGCGTCGCGCGCGGGCCTCGTGAGAAAGAAGACGCCGCCAGCGCCAACGCCACCGCCAGCCTCGTCGTCTTCAGTGGAAGGCACGACAACAGACGCTGCCACGGCAGACAAGGCGCCGGCCGAGCCACGCGCCGTCGCGCCCACGCAGCAATCACAGCAACAAGGCGAGCCACCTCAAAACCGAGCGTCCTGCAATGACACTAAGTCTAGTCCGGCCGCGGCTGGTGGGGAAGGGAAACGTTGGCAGTCGTTTGTGGATCCACAAATCCTCAGTCATCGGTCCGAGTCTCAGCGGCCCGTCCACACCGCCGCGATGCTCGAGTCCATGGACCGCAAGGCCCGCGAGCTGTGCGACGCCACGCGGCGCCAGTACGAGCTGCTGCTCGCGCGGCTCGAGGCGCAGCACGAGCGGCAGCTGCAGACGCTGCAGCACCAGCTCAAGGAGCTCGTGGCGTCGTCGGTGCCGCTGGGCGAGCACCGCCAGGCGCTGAGCGAGCTGACGCGTGCCCACGAGCGTGACACGCGCGCGCTCGTGCGCGTTCATGACGAAGAAACCGCGGCGCTGCGCGTGCGCTGCAAGCAGATCGCGAACGAGCAGCAGCTGCGCCGCAGCCGCGCGTTCCAGGACGAGAAGGACGAGCTGATGGCGGCCATGGCACAGCTCGAGGTGGACCGCAATGCCGCGCTGCGGCAGTGGCGCGAGGAGGAGCTCGCGGTGCTGGCCGCGCAAAAGGAACTGGCGGGCGAGCGCCACGCGCACGAGCAGGCCAAGCTCAAGCTCCAGGAGGCGTGTCAGCACCTCGTGGCGCTCAAGGCGCAGCTGCCCAAGCTCGATCGGCTGGCCAAGAAAGTCAAAGACGAGCGCGCGACCCACGCGGCGGCGCTCGCACTGTGGACGCAGCGTCAGCAGGAGGCCAGCGACGCCGCGCACGAGCTGAGCAGGCGCACCAGTGTGCTCGAGACAGAGCTCGAACATGCGCGCACGGCCGGCAAGACGCAGCAGGACGAAGTAGCGCGCGTGCAGGTGTGTTTGGGTGGGGATTTGCCATGGCTCTAGTTGGGTGATACGAGTGGTTTGTTTGATTCCGTAGAGTGCGCTGGCGGCACGCGAGTCGCAGGTGAGTGAGCTCCAGCGCGCACTCGCGGAGAGCTCCGCAAAGGAGACGCTGCTGCACGAGTTCCGCGAGAGCGAGCGCGAGGCGTTCGAGCAGCAGCGCAGCGCGTGGCGCGAGTCGCAGACCCGGCTCGAGCGGCTCGAGGCCGAGGCGCGGCAGCAGCTCGCGGCGCTGCAGCACGAGAAGCAGGCGTTGGCGGCGCAGTGCGAGGTGCGGTGCGCTCTCGGTTTTCTTTCCTCTGAATGGGGCGTTCGTGTTGTAACATGGCGGTGGCTGTGTTTGTCTCGGTGGCACGTGTCAGCGGGCGGCGCAGGACGCGGCGCGCGCCGCACGCGAGGGCGAGCAGCACGTCACGGCGCTCCGTGAGAAGCTGCGCGTGGCGCGCGCCAAGCTCGACGCCGCAAAGCAGCGCGCGGCGCAGCTGGAGGCGGCGCTGACGGAGCGGCGTGAGGAAGAGCGCGTGGACGGCCTGCTGTTCTCGGGCGGGTCCTTGCGGCAACGCTAGATTCGAGACCAAAAATGTAGCCATGTGGGACGAGGAGCTCCCTGTGAAAATCGATTGAAGTGACTTCGAGAAAATTCCAGAGTCGCTGGCGGGCCCATGCCGTCATGGCACTGCCACCGACTGGCTGGCAGACTGCGACGTAACGACTCCACGTGGCCGATCGTGGCGGCACCAGAATAGCGAGCGAGCCGCTGCCAGGGCAGGCAGTGCCATGGCGCCATGGACTGCCGTGTGTGTAGGAAGGAGATGGCATGGCGGCGTGGCATGGCGAGGGCCCGCTCGCAAACGCCATGGACCCATGTTCATGTCACTGACGTCGACGGGAGTGGAGCCGCCACTCTGACCTGTTGTTTGTATCGGATCCACACATCGAATATAGGAGGTACATGACACTCATTCGTGATATGAAATGGATTAGTCTGTTTTGATCGGTATAAAGAGGGTATATCAATATCACAATGTTTGGAGCTGCTGGGGTTTTTTCGTGGGGGGCTTCCCCTGGAGGGAAGGGGGCGGTTGTGTGGTGGTTCTAGAACCACGCACTCGGCACTCGGCTCACTTCTCTCTCTCTCTCTCGGCGGCGCGTGGCATCCAGCGGAGACTAGCGAAGCAGCAACCTCCTCTCTTACTTCCCCTTTCTCACTCTCCCCCCCATTACCATCGCCATGTCGGTCATCGGATTGGACTTTGGCAACACGGACTGCGTCATCGGCCAGGCCAAGCGCGGCGGCATCGACATCATCCTCAACGAGAACTCGAACCGCAAGAACCCGTACGTGTGGCCTCTTGGCGTGGTATGAGCGTTTGCAGAGCAGCGGGTCTAATGCGTTGTGGTGTGTATAATATAGGAACCTCGTGTGCTTCCAGGGCAAGCAGCGCTTCATCGGCGAGGCCGCCGTGAGCGTCGCGCGCGCGCACTTTAAGAACACGGCGACCGACATCAAGCGCCTCATCGGCCGCAAGTTCAAGCACCCGGAGGTCCAGCAGGAGATCGCGCAGCTCGCGTACAAGTGCGTCGAGCTCCCGAACGGCGACGTCGGCGTCGTGCTCAACTACAACGATGAGCCCGTGACGTTCACGTGCGAGCAGGTCGTGGCCATGATCCTCAACAAGATGCAGAACATCGCGGCCGCCGCGAACGAGGGTGTGCGCCCGGCCTACACGGTGCTCTCGTGCCCGGGCTTCTACACGGACGTGCAGCGCCGCGCGCTGCTCAACGCCACCAAGATCGCCGGCGTCAACTGCCTGCGCCTGCTCAACGAGCACACGGCCGTGGCGCTCGCGTACGGCATCTACAAGTCGGCGCGCAACCTCTTTCACGAGACCGAGCCGCAGCACGTCATGTTCATCGACATGGGCCACGCCAGCTACACGGTCTCGATCGTCGCGTTCGTGCAGGGCAA
Source organism: Pythium folliculosum (assembly GCA_023336295.1). NCBI lineage: Eukaryota > Oomycota > Peronosporomycetes > Pythiales > Pythiaceae > Pythium > Pythium folliculosum. The sequence continues at coordinate 10,745 of JAADWV010000348.1, forward strand.
GCTCCAGGTCAAGGCCGCGACCTTCGACCGCTTCCTCGGCGGCCGCGACTTCGACTACGCGCTCGCGGAGGATGTGGCCGCTCAGTTTGAGGCCAAGTACAAGGTGAACCCGCTCAAGGACGCCAAGTCGCGCATCAAGCTGCTCAGCGGCTGCGAGAAGGCCAAGAAGAACCTCTCGCCGCACGGCGTCACGGCCACGTACCTCAACATCGAGAGCCTCGCCGAGGACCGCGACTACAGCGGCCAGGTCACGCTCGAGCGCTTTGAGGAGCTCATCGCGCCGCTCTTGGGCCGCCTCGAGGACCCGATCCAGCGCGCGCTCGCGGACGCCGGCATCGACAAGTCGCAGCTCGCGAGCATCGAGATTGTCGGTGGCGCCACGCGTGTGTCGAGCGTCAAGCGTCGTCTCTCGGACATCCTCGGCCTTGACAAGGAGGCCCAGAACTACGGTCTCAGCACCACGCTGAACGCCGACGAGTCGGTGGCGCGTGGCTGTGCGCTCCAGTGCGCGATCCTCTCGCCTGTGTTCAAGGTCAAGGAGTTCCACATTGCCGACAAGACGCACTTCCCCGTGCGCGTGTCGTGGGAGGACGGCAACGCCTCGGCGACACCCATGGAGACGGGCGACGACGACGAGGACGTCAACATGGACGCCGGCAGCGACAACACGCTCGTGATCTTTGACCGCAAGGACGAGTACCCCAAGACCAAGCGCATCACGTTCCGCCGTGACGCGTCGTTCGCGATTGACGCGGCCTACGACGAGTCCGCCAAGGCGTTCCTGCCGCCGGACTACGTCCTCGCGCTCGGCAAGTACACGATCTCGGGCATCCCGGCCGGCGAGAAGGGCGCCGACGTGCCGAAGATCCGCGTGAACGTGCAGCAGGACCTGAACGGCATCTTCTCGGTGTCGTCGTCGCAGCTCATGCAGGAGGTCAAGGAGGAGGAGAAGCCCGCCGAGGAGGGCAAGGACGGCGAGGAGAAGGCCGCCGAGGACAAGCCGGCCGAGCCCAAGAAGAAGCGCTTCCGCAAGGTCGAGCTCAAGGTCGACGCGGACGTCGCGGGCCTCTCGCCCAAGGAGATCACGGCCGCCACGGAGCAGGAGCTCGCGATGGCCCACCAGGACCGTGTGATCGAGGAGACGTTCAACAAGCGTAACGAGCTTGAGAGCTTTGTGTACGACATGCGCGCGCTGATCGGCGAGCGCCTCGCCGAGTACATCTCGGACAGCGAGAAGGCCTCGCTCGAGGACAAGCTCACGGAGGTCGAGGACTGGCTCTACACGGACGAGGGATTCGATAGCATCAAGTCGGTCTACCAGACCAAGCTCGACGAGCTGCGCAAGCTCACCTCGCCCGTTGAGTTCCGCGCCACCGAGAGCACGGAGCGTGCCACCGCCACGGCCGAGCTCCAGAGCGTGCTCGAGGAGTACAAGCGCATGGCCAACTCGTCGGACGCGCTCTACGCCCACTGGTCGGCCGAGGACCGCGAGAAGCTCCGCAAGGCCGCGACCGACGCCGAGGCCTGGCTCTTCGACGAGCTCGCCAAGCAGAGCAACCTCAAGCCCACGGACGCCCCGGTGCTCACCTCGGCCAGCATCCGCAGCAAGATCGTGGCTGTGCGCGCCGTCGCGCTGCCGATCGTGACCAAGCCCAAGCCGATGCCCAAGGCGGAGACGCCCGCGGCGCCCTCGGCCGAGGAGAAGGATGGCGGCGACGCCAAGGAGGGCGACAACATGGACCTGGACTAAGCGGTCCACCCCCAGCGAAGACGAAACGCTCGGCGTCGTGTCCGCCTCCCTCTCTCCCTCCTTGCATCCCTCGCTCAGCGCCTGGAAGGATGAACAAGGAGCGCATTTTTCATTTTGGGTTGGTATTGTATTCCGAAGAAAGGTAGCCATTTCGACAACCAGAGATGCTCAGTTTAGATTCCGTGCATATTCCACACGAATATTACCAAAATCACACTGTTGAGTGAACCTAGAAAACACACTTCCAAGGACCAAATGTAGGATCTTTTAGGTACGTTTTAGGTTCGCACCTGCGATTCGTCCCGTTTGCCAGGAAGGGGTTGGCCGAAAAAGCCGCATCGAAAAGCTCCAAACCGCACCGGCAACTAACTCCCCTCTCTATCCCTTCACAACCATGGCGAGGTGCGTGGCGCCCGCGACGGACGCGCTGCTTTGGATCCCTCCGCTGCGCTGCTGACGCTTAGGTTTTATCTCTCTCTTGTTCTTCTCGCAGCGGCGGCGTTGAGTACAAGCGCGTGCAGGAGACGGAGGAGGAGTTCCAGAAGGGCCCGCTCTCGGTGCTCATGCACAGCGTCAAGAACAACTCGCAGGTGCTCATCAACGTGCGCAACAACCACAAGCTGCTCGCGCGCGTCAAGGCCTTTGACCGCCACTGCAACATGTATGCCCGCTTTCGTGGGTGCTTCGCTATCGTCGTGGCCGGGGACGCTCACTAATGGCGATTGTGTTGGATGCGTGCGTAGGGTGCTGGAGAACGTCAAGGAGATGTGGACTGAGGCGCCCAAGTCGGGCAAGAAGGGCGCCAAGCCCGTGAACAAGGACCGCTTCGTGAGCAAGATGTTCCTGCGCGGCGACTCGGTCATTCTCGTGCTGCGCAACCCCCACGCATAAGATCGCTCTCCCTGTCGCGCGAACGGGCAGTCCTTTCTAACCGGCCTTACATCCAGGCGCTACTACGCATTACACCTCTTGTCTAGCGTGTGATTGATCTTGATTGCTTTCTTTTTTTTGTTACGGTTACGAAATGGCGGGCCAATCGAGCGTGGCCTGCCGGCGGATGTCTCGCCCCTACCCTCGTCATATCTATACGTTTTCTTGTGGACACTACCTGTCTGCCTTGCGCGGTCGACGCACCTCAAACAGCCGCCGACGGCGTCAGCGACTTGGGTTGCGACAACCTGTGGGGCGACGACGACAAGTCAACGGCTCGGCTGCCGTTGGTCTGTGCGTCAGCAGCTTCGGCGGCGACGGCTGAGGCCGTCGCACCAGTGATGCTGCTGCTGCCGACCCCGTTGGCTTCTTCTCGGCGAGGCCGAGATGCCGGCGCCGAGGACGCATCTGGGATTGAAGGCTGGATATCGATCGCGATCTCCGCTGGCTCAGGCAGAGGCGTCACAGTTGGTCGAGGCGCCACAATCGGCGGGAGCGCCGATGTGCGTTCCACCTGGGCGGGCACGGCAACAGGCACAGGCACAGGCGGCGGAGCCACGGTTTCCGTTGTCGTCGAAGCAGCAGGGGCAGCCGAGGACGATGCGCGAGCAGGGGCGCTGATCGGCGGCTCGGTCAGGTAGATCCCAGGGCGGCCACCCGAGGGCGCCGAGTTGGGCGCAGGAGACGGCGTCGGGCTCTCAGGCACCGCAGCCTCCGGGTGGAACGCACACACGTCTTCAAAGATGAGCTCTTGCAGCTTGGACTTGGTGAGCTCGTGGTTCTCGAACGTGAAGTCGAAAGGCGAATCGCATGTCTTCTCCAGCGACGGATCGCGCACGGCGCTCAGGTACGGGTGCTCGAGCGCCTCGGCGATCGTGATGCGCTTGCGAGGATCAAACACGAGCATCTTGTCAAGCAGATCGAGACACTGCGCCGACGCGCGAGGGTAGACCGACGAAAGCGGAACCTTCGGCTTCTTGGGCTGGCGCAAGATGAAACGCTTGGCCTTGGGGTTTGTGATGAAGTCCAGCGAATCTTCCGATGGCGAGCCGATGACGTCCATAATGATCTTGAGCTGGTGCAAATAGTCGTGGCCGGGGAAGAGCGGGCGGCGCCCCAGCATCTCGGCAAGGATGCAGCCAATGGCCCACACATCGACCTGCTTGTCGTATTTGGATGAAAGCAGGAGCTCCGGAGCACGATACCACCGCGTCACGACGTACTCGGTCAGTCCTGAGTCGAGGCCATGGACGCCGCGTGCGAGACCGAAATCGCACAGTTTCAGATCGCAATCCGAGTTGACGAGCACGTTAGATGGCTTGAGGTCTCGGTGGAGCACGTCGGCCGAGTGCACATAGTGGATCGAGAGCAGCATTTGATACAAAAAGTACTGGATGTGGTCGTCGCTGATGGACTGATTCGAGTGAATCACACGGTGCAAGTCCGTCTCCATGAGATCGGACACGATGTACACGTCGTTGAAATCGTGGAGCGACGGCGGGCGAATGAGGTCCACGAGGTTCACCAAGTTCGGGTGGTTCAGGTGGCGCATTAACCGGATCTCTCGCAGAATTCGCTTTGCATCGATCAAGTCGTTGAAGGCGTTGGGAACGTTCTTGATCGCCAGCGCTTGGCCCGTCTCCGTGTCACTTGCGGCAATGACGCAGCCGTACGCACCTTGGCCCACAGCCTTGATCATCTGATACCTTCTCGGTACATCGAATGTGGTGTTGCCGACACGGAACTGGTGATTGTCGCGTCTTGTGTCACGGAATGAGAAGCCGCGAGCGATTGCAGACCGCTGGCTCGACGAGTGGACAAGCGAGCTAGCCGGTCGGATCTGAGGCGTCGGCGCGCCTGCGCTGAGTCCGGGAGAGCCTTCAGCAACACCGTTACGGGCCGAGTCAAGCGACGTGTTTGAACTTGGGACGGACTTCGCATCAAAGCTAATGCTCAGCTGCACGCGGCCGCAGGAAAATTTGGTCTCGTTGGCGGACAAGAGTGTGTACCACTGGGGCACGGCGCCACGCGCAATGTCCGAGTGCAACACGCTTTCCCGAACCGTGCGAGACGTGCTCGCGAGCGCGAGGAACGGAACCAAGTTGACCTTTGCGACGCCCACGACTTCTTCGACTTCTCGACCCATTTCATCTTCTCGCACTTCCCACGCCTCGATGAGCATGAAGCACGGCTTGCCGCGCGACGAACCCTTGAACGGCAGTTCATGCGTGGAGTTCCATTTGGGGTCGGGCACCTCTTCTGGCTCGCACAGGCGCGTCTTCGCAAGGCAGCTCGCAGACGACGTCGGCGCATACACATTGGTCTTTCCATCTGTCAAGAGTCGGAGGGCCAAGAACACGCGACGACGAGGCAGCGGCGTGCTCTCGTTCGTGCTGCTGCTGCTGTCGTCGCTAAACTCCTCTTCCGTCGGAGGAATGCCGCCGCCGTTGCTGGAAATCTGTTCGCCGCGGAACACGACAACATGGAGCGTTCCCTCCGGGTTGTCTTGACTCGAGTTTCCAATCACGGCAGCCATGGGCAGCGACAAGCTGGACGTGGCGTTGCACCCAAACACGGCCGAGGCCGCGACGGGATCAGCGTGGATCGTGAGGCTCTTGACGCGGCCGTCGGGCGCGAACTCGATCGTGTGCTGCCACTGCTGTGTGAACTTGCGTCCATTGTCGCGGTTCTTCATGGTCTCGCGGCCGGCGACGACCGCTGTGTTGCCCTCTTTCGCTTGCGCAATATCGGTCACAAAGAACGACGTGAACTCGACGGTCTCGTACAGAATCGAAAAGAAGTGGAGCACACCGTCGAGTCCGTGGTACTCGCCCCAGAAGGGCACGGTCGGCGCGTAGTTGGAGGTGAGCACGACGTCGCGCGAGAGCTTCGGGAAGAATTGCGGCGACGACGAGTGCGAGATGAGCAGCTCGCGGAACGCAAAGTAAAAGCTGCGCAGGTCCACCTGCGTGGGCGACGGCTGCACGCCGACGCCCGAGGCGCCTGCCATTAGCGAGCGGTCAAGCGTGTGCTTGACGCCTTCGTCGATCGCGGCCTGCATCATCTCGACCCACATGTCCTTCTCGAGCTCGGTCGAGCAGCACAGGTGGAAGAGCTTGTGGCCCTTGGTCTCGATGAGGAAGCCGTGCGCCTTGCCGTAGTTCTCGGGGCGCACCTTGGAGATGATCATGCGGCCGCGCAGATTGCGGCCGCTGCGCGCTTCCTCCTTCGAGTTGTAGTAGGTCAGCGTCGCGCCGTCGAGCACGAGGTACCGCTCCTCCCAGCGCGGCAGCCAGTCGCCCTTCTTGCGCACGTAGCCCTCCCAGTGCACCTCATGGTTCACGACCGGCGCGCCGTCGGCCGCCGTGCTCGCGCCCGAGGCCTCCAGAAAGTCCTCCGGGTGCGCTTGCAGTGACCGCGGCGGCGCGGCGCTGCGCTGGGACTGCAACTGGGATTGCGACTGGGACTGTGAGAGCGGCGGCGGCGCCTGCTGCGCGTTGGCGCTGGCGCTACCGTCCGCGGCGTTGCCGTTGGTCTGCGCGTCCATCGCTGCCGCTGTCTGTCGTGGTTGTGGCCCGAGTCCGAGTGGCCTGGTGGTTCTCTTCTCTCACGTGGGGACGCGGGGGTGTCAGGGGAAGAGGGGGCGACGGAAGGACGGAAGGAATCTGGGCGTCGCGTCGCGCGGGGGACGACGGGCGGACGCTCGTACACACGCGCGGAGACGCTGGATAAGAGACGCCGGGAGGCGGAGAGTGATGCCCGTCTCGAGCCGAGAGACCGAGCGAGAGAGCGAGCGAACGAGGGGGGAACCGAGGGAGCGGGCGGCTGTGTCGATCTGACGTTTCTCTCCGACAAGCTCCCACAACAACAGACAACAGACATACGACACCACACGGGACTGTTTATCCGGATGCGGGGGCGCCGTCGTATCCGGATGGCACCCCTCCTTCCCCCCTGAACACTGACTCGATCTGCATTGAGCAATCAGTGACTAATCCGTTGCAATATGAGGGGGCAGCGGACTAACTTTAGGATCTCGAAACGCCACTCGTGACAAATGGAGATGCGTCGCGGGCAGCTCTAATCTAATCGCGTGGCGGGCGTGCCGTGGCCAGTTCCGTCGCGCTCACCGCAGCACTACCAACACCAGGTCTGTGTGACCGCCACCGCCACCGCCCTTTGCCATGGCCGCCGCGACCGCGACCGCCGCGAGCGCCGCGGCGCTGGAGCTGGAGCTGGACCTTGGCTTCGCGGACGACGGCGATGGCGACGACTGGTTCGACGCGCTCGTTGCCATCAACCAGCGCTGGCTCGGCAGCTACGCGCGCCTGAACCCGTCGTTCGGCGTGAGCCCGTCGCTGCTCGAGCGCAACAGCCTCTGGATGAACACGCACTTCCAGAAGCAGCGCATGATCACCTCGCCGCTCTCCAAGCAAGGTGCGTCACTGTCACCGACTTTGCAAAACACCACGCGCTCACACGCAACTGTGCTCTCCTGCCAGCCAAGACGCTGCTCGCGCACCACCAGAGGACGGTGCTCTCGCGGCTCCGCTCGGGCGGCAACGGTGGCGCGGCGCCGAGCGAATCCGAGTGGTCCACGACGCTTGTCGAGCCCATAGGTGCGCTCATGTTCGCGGCGTCGGCCAACCGCTGCCCGGAGTACCAGATCGTGAGTGGGGAAACGCGCGGAGGATTTGCATAGTATGCTTGTTGACAGACGGATGATCGTGCGTGTTACAGGAGAGTCTTTTGACGGAAGCGCTTGAGCTGCTGCAGAGCCGCCCACTTCGCGCGCTCGCGCTGTGCTCTGGTAGGCCAATCGTGGCTGTCTCTGAGGATCCAAATTGAGCTGACGAGCATGCTTGCGTCGTGTGCTGTATAGGGTTTGCGGGGTGCGTGTTCCGCTTCCTCACGGCGTCGACAGAGATCACCAAGCGCGTGCGTAGCCTTCTCTCTGCCGTCTTTGCTGCCAGTGGGGAGATGCATGGTAACTGATGAATTTGCGTCTGTTGGTTCCAGATTCGCACATTGCAGCTCCTGGTGCTGCTGGCGACGGACGACGCGTCTGCCGTCGTGCATTCGTGCAAGATCGCCGCGCAGGGCCAGTTGTGGCAGCCCAACATGTTTATCTACACGCTCCAGAAGCGCCACTGCGACAACGAAACGATCTGTGATCTGTCGGCCAAGCTGATCACTCTGTTCTCGGGTGAAATGCCCATCGCATCGCCCATTAAGATCGACTCCGCTCGATACGAGATCGAAGAGAGCAACCTCGAGAACTCGTGTGTCTGGAATCCACCGTCTCGATCGGATCCGTCGCCGGCAAAGCGCTCGCACGCGCTGCCCGTCATCGGTGGTAGCGCGCCCCCAAAGAAGTCGAGCATGTCTCCGCACCGCCCAACAACCACGATTTCGGCGCTCTATGTGGGCAGTCCGTCGCCCTACTCGCCGAATGTCATTCTCCCCATCGCGCGACCGCCTCCGTCGGCGTCCGAACAGGCGAGACGCTCGCTCATTTACAGCACACCAAAGGAGAAAGCCATCGTAGGCGATCCAAAGCGGCGGTGCCTGACGCCAAACATCATTGAAGGCAAGAGGGAGCCGTCGGCGTCGAATGACCTCGACTGGATGGTTAACACGTCGCCGCCGAGGTCCCCGACCTCTCCCCGAACAGAGAAGAAGCCCATCGTTCTCTCTGAAAAATACTCTTGGAACCCGGAATGCATCAACTCTGTGAGTGGCTTTGAGTGGTGGTGGCGGTCACTACCGCAGCACCACGCAAGTCTGGAACCAACGCAAAAGCTGAAAATGGTCTCGAAGGCGGCCGTCCGGCTCCACACCAAGGGCGAATGGGAGCGCGCGGTGGAACTGTATCTGCTCGCGCTGACAATGAATGTGAACGACGAAGTCGCGTTCCGCTTGCGGGTGAATCTAGGATGCGCGTATGAGGTCGGGCGTGAGTTTGGCGCTAGCGAAGCCGAGTTCCGAGCCGCGCTTGGGATCAACCCGCAAGACCCTTATGCACGGTTCAAGTTGGGGTCCTCACTCAAGGAACTCGGCAGATTTGACGAAGCCGCGGCTGCCTATGAAGCCGTGCTAGTGGCGTATCCTCAAGCTAAAGAGGCGCTTGAGCAGCTTGAGCAAGCGAGACAAGACCAGATCAAGCGTGAAGAAGCAGAGCGGGGAGCGCTGGCATCTGCCCGCACAGCTCGCTCACCGACCAAGCCAGGACGTCGTCTTCACTCCCGAGGCAACGCGTTAAGTGGCAGCTTGCCTCGGATCACAAAACCAGTGTATCCTCCGCAGTCGCAGTCGCCAAGTCCGGAGACGGAACCACAGGCTACGCCCGTTGAACCTCCATCGCCCAGAAAAATTACACCGAGCGTCGCGGAGGATGTGGAGTCATTGGATCTCATCTCTCGCATCGAAGCCAAAAGCTACGAGAAGAAAGTGGACTTGCGCGCGTCTTTACGAGAGATTGACTCGGCGGCGACCGGTCGAATCCGACTCCCCGCGCTGACCAAACTCCTCGCGACACTGTGCGACATTGACGAGACCATGTTGCAAAGCTGCGTCCCTCACGCGGCAGTGCATCTGGATCCAGAAAACGTCGTGCACTACGCTGCACTGCTCGACGCACTCGACCTGGATGCCCAGACAAAACGCGGGAGGGATCCGAACGTGGCACGCCAGTGGTCCAACCTCATCGAGTCGATCAAGCACGAAGAGGCAGCATTCTACCGTGGGACAAAGCCCGCTGAGAATGGGCATCACGCTACCACCGCAAGCCATGGGCAAGACGAAATTCATAACGCAGACGACGTGAAGTCTTCAACCGATAGACATACTCGGGGGGAGACGGCGAGTGGAGGACACGGACCCAGGGAGCAAGACCTTGCGGCCAGCGAAGGTGTTCTTTCAACAGCACCACACAGTGTTCATGGTTCGGACGGTGCGTCGTCGCCTACCGCAGCAAAGTCGCCCACGAGGCCCACCGCTGTGGAAGAAGTCGGGGGCTACCACTCTGTGTCGGCGCGAAGCGATGCCAAGCGTGAGCGCGCGCGGCAGGAGACCATTCTTCGCTCAGAGCGATCGCGCGTCGTTGCACGCAAGCATCTACATTGCGTCAAGGCACTTCACGACATCGCCACGCAGGCGCGGCGCTATCTCGAAGAGCAGTACGCCGAACGTGAGGAGCAGCAGACCAAAGAGCATGAGGCAGAAACCCCGTCCGGGAGCAGTGGTCACGAAACCGCAGAGCCCCACATCGGCGCAGAAGAGCCCTCGCCGCCCACGGACGCGCCATGCATCGAGAGCCACCAGGAGGCTGTGGAAGCTGCGTCTGCAGATGTTGTGGATGGTCCAGCGGAGTCCGAGCCACCGGTGGATCACGCGCCGCAGCAGCAACATGCTGATCAGCAGCAGGGGGAGCAGCTTGCTCAGGACGAGGTGCAAGACCACGCACAAGGGCAGGCGCACCACGGTGGCAGCGGCGTGCCGACGCCCTCAGATACAACAACAGGCAACACACCAGCCACAAGTGCAGCAAGCGCGAGCACGCTCCTCGTGGAGAGCGCGGTCGCCGCGGCGACGCGCCGCGTCGTGGTCGCGTGGGGCGTCGCGGAGCTGCAGACGCGCGCGCAGGCGCTGGCCACGGGGGCCGCGCGCGACGCGCTGGCGCAGCTCACGGCGGATCTTGGGCACACTTTTGACGACCGCGTCGTCCTCGATGGACCGGCCGAAACAGAATAAATAGATCCGGAGCATGAATGATGTTGGGCGTTGCAGTTGCGCGCTTCTCGCCGCAAGTGAGCTTTTGGGAGGGTGACGTCCCGACTATGTTGAACCCACTTGCGGATGACGTCGGCTGTGTCGTCGTTCTCATCTGACTTGTACTATTCAGTCGTGTACGGTACGTTTCGCCCATCATATCCGCTTTGCTCGGCGTGTTTGTGTATCTGCCGGACGGGAAGCCGGCAGCTCCTCCAGCTTCCACTTCGCTTCCGCCGCTCACACGCCGATTCCGCCGCCGCCGCCCGAGATGCACGCCACCATGCTCACCGCGCTGGCGCCGCTGCCGCCGTCCATGCGCGCGTACGCCAACGCTAACACCAACGCCAAGCGCTCGCCGTCGCGCCCGCTTGCGCTCAGCGTCGCTGTCAAGGCCCAGCAGAGCGAGAGCCCGACCGTCAAACTCGTGATCGGCGCCGGCGTGACGCTCGGTTACGAGTTCGCGCTGGGCCACTACCTCGAGTTCATCAAGATCATGAAACAGACGAACCCGGGCGAGTCCTACGCCGTGCTCACGCGCCAGATCGTCCAGTCCAAGGGCATCGTCGGCATCTGGGACGGCTTCTTCCCGTGGGGCGCGATCCAGGGCCTCGCCAAGGGCTCCGTCTTCTCGTGGGCGCACGCGCTCACGCGGCAGACGCTCCAGCCATTCGTCGCGGACAAGACTATGAGCAAAGACGCTGCCGAGGTGCTCGCCGGCGGCATCGGCGGCGGCTTCCAGGGTCTCGTGCTCAGCCCGACGCTGCTGCTCAAGACGCGCGTGATGACCGACCCGGTCTTCCGCCAGCGCATGACGCCCATGGAGACGTCGCTCAAGTCGCTGCAGGTCGGCATGAAGGTCATCAACAACGAGGGCATCGCCGCGCTCATGAAGGGCTCGATGGTGTTCTCGCTCAAGCGCGTCGCCGACTGGTCCACGCGCTTCTTCTTCTCGGTCGAGGCCGAGAACTTCTTGTTCAAGCGCGAGAACCCGGACGTCGTGCTCAACAACTCGCAGAAGATCGCGGCCTCGCTGGTCGGCGGTGGCTTCAGCGCGCTGCTCACGCTGCCCATCGACGTGATGGTCGCGCAAATCCAGCAGGCGTCCAAGGCCGGCGCCAAGGTGTCGGTCGTCGACACGTTCCGCAGCGAGTACAAGCGCGGCGGCATGAAGCAGCTCGCGGGCTTCGCCACGACGGGCTTCGTGGTGCGTCTGGCGCACGTCAGTTTCACGACCATGATCATGAAGACCGCGACCAGCATTATTTACGAGGCCTACGAAGCTCGTTAGGACTTGTAAGCCGCGTTCTGCGTCTTGTGGTGATAATGCTACCAATGTTTGCGATTGAGCTTTGTGATGTCTGTGGCTACGCGTCGTTTGCGTCGGCTTTGTCGTGGTCGTCCAGAAACGACTGATACCGGTCGAGAATGTACGCCTCGGCCTTGGTCATGCGCTCGTAGTCTTCGTCTTGCTCGTGGTCGTAGCTACATGTAAGCGGAGAGCAGTTAGCTGGTGTTCGCTCCTTCAAAGCATACCAATCCCATCGGCGAACGCACCCCATGAGGTGGCACACGCCGTGCGCCAGCAGGATCGGCATGCGCGTCTCCAGCGACTCGATCTCCTCTTCTTCCGGGTCCTCGCATTGCCGCTGTACGTACGGCAGGCTGACGTAGATGTCGCCCAGATAGCGGTCTTCGCGCGAGCGCACCTTCGGGAATCGTCCTGGGCGTGAGATCTGCCCGAGATGGATACACGTTGAGAATGGGGAATAGGTCACTGCCGTGCTAGACAACACTACCTTGTGGGCGGGGAACGAAAGGATGTCGGTCGGCCGGTTCTTATTGCGGTACTTGTGGTTCAGGCGCTGGATGTGGTCGTCCGTCGTGAGCATCAAGCCGACGTCCCTAACACATCATCGAACATCCACACAGCCATGAGACCTGGAACGCCGCGGTGTCGGCGTCTAACGGACTCATCGCTGCACGGCACTCACCACGGCCCGCCGGGGCAGTTGATCGACCGTACCATGGCCTTGAGCTGGGCGTCCACATGCGCCACCGACAGCGCGTAGCGCCCGAGCGACGCCGCGAGCCCGCGCGCCACCTGCACCATTTACGCCGATCCGAGATGGGGCAGAATCTCTGCTCAGGGGCAAGTGGCGGACATATTAATAGCGAATCAATGACTCCTAATTTCTGTTACACTTTTTGATTTGCTAAAAGACACAAAACGTTTGGATTGGTCAAAATTTTGTTTTAGCCAATCAAATGGACTATCACTGCCACAGAGTGACGGGACTTCCGCATGGTTGCCACAAGAACGATCTCCAAGCGTCACTTCAGAATCCCCGTCAAATGCCCGGGCGACCCCAAGCAGCTGCAAGGCCCCGCGTGACGCTCGGGTGTCATGTTGAAGCGTTCGTCGCGTGGTTTGTGCATTCGCGCCACCGCCAGAACAGGAAGCGCACGTTGAAGTTGTCGGGCGTCTCGCTCAAGAGTCTGACTGCGCAGTCACTGTTTCTAGGGAACGATGATTCGGCCGGCGGAAACTAAAATCCAAAAAAAAAATCCGACGGACCCGACCCGCCCGCCCGCGCTCACGCATCAAAACCAAGTCCCTTGGGACACGACTCCGGATGTATCGGCGTCGGGGCCAAGAGACAAGCGGCGGCGGTGCAGGATGCTGGAGGGTCCCCACTTGAGAAGAGCCAAAATGACGTAGTTTGGGCAGCCACCTTGCTGATACTTGATCCTGTTGCAGTTGCCCTGGCGCCCATGCGAACCGTCTCGACGGGCGGGATCTGTTTTGGGTCGAAACCCGCCTGTCCTATCCCCCTCCAAGTGAATGACGTCGATCGCCAACTTCAAGCGGGTCCATCCGGACACTCCAAACCCACCCGCTTTGGTCCCCAATCCCGTCATCATCGCCCTGTCGCGTGGACGAGACCCGCGGGTATCGGTCAAACCCGTGGGTCGGATCCAATGCGAAGAGATACGCACGCGAGCCCGTCCCCCAAGCAGGGGCTGAAGCACACAAGACACAAGACGCAAGTGCACCAACCGCCGCTGCTGCTGTCATTTCCCAATCCGCTCGCTCTCGCTGCGTCCACCAACCCCAAGCCAAGTCCAAACCACCATGTCCACCGGCTACGCTGTCATCCGCACGCCCAGCCAGAACAAGGTGCGTGGCATCCCACGAACAATGGGGCAACCGACCGCGTATTGAACCAAACGCTGACCGAATCTGTGTGATGTGCTTTGAAGGGCCTCGCGTTCACGGCGCAGGAGCGCGACGCGCTCAAGCTGCGCGGCCTGCTGCCCGCGGGCGAGAGCTCCATCGAGCTCGAGACCAAGCGCGCGCTAGTGCAGCTGCGCAAGAAGAGCACGCCGCTGGAGAAGTACCTCTTTCTCCAGAGCATGCAGGTGCGTTGGGTTGCATTGAGGGCTCGCTGTAGCGTCTCTGTCGCCCGTCGTCTGCCATGGGGTGCCACGGTGGCGACGGACGACGGCAGGCGCTGCAGACGAATGCTGTGGACGAATCGCGGACTGACGTCGACGGCGCTGGCGATGACTTCACAGGACACCAACGAGGCGATCTACTACCGCATCCTGGTCGAGAACACGGCCGAGTTCATGCCGATCGTGTACACGCCGACGGTTGGACAGGTGCGTCCGGTGCTTGGGGTTGTGGTGCTTGGCGCGCGCGATTCGTTGAATGCGCGCGGTTGAACTTTGGGAACGGCAACTCACATTCAGCCCCGTATCTGTCCCCTGTCCCTGGTATGAACCCACTCAGGCCTGCCTCGAGTACAGCCACATCTACCGCCAGACGCCGCGCGGGCTGTACATCTCGCTCAAGGACGTCGGCCGCGTCGCCGAGCTCCTGGACGCCTGGCCGGAGAAGGACATCCGCGCGATCGTGTTCACGGATGGCGTACGTGTGTTTGCCGGCCAACTGCCTTGTTGCGGCCATAGACTGACGATGAAGACTCCTTGTGATGTGTAGGAACGCATCCTGGGCCTGGGCGACCTGGGCACGAACGGCATGGGCATCCCCGTGGGCAAGCTCGCGCTGTACACGGCCTGCGCCGGCGTGCCGCCGCACATGTGCCTGCCGGTCGTGCTCGATTGCGGCACCAACAACGAGGAGTTCCTCGCCGACGAGTTCTATATGGGCCTGCGCCAGAAGCGTGAGCAGGGCCCGCTCTTTGAGCAGCTCGTGGACGAGTTCATGAACGCCGCCAAGGCCAAGTACGGCCCGAACGTGCTGCTCCAGTTCGAGGACTTTGGCAACTCGACCGCGTTCCACCTGCTGCGCAAGTACGAGAACACGCACTGCACGTTCAACGACGACATCCAGGGCACGGCCTCGGTCGTGCTCGCCGGTCTGCTCGCGGCCGTGCCGCTCTCGGGCAAGCCGCTCTCGGAGCACACGTTTGTGTTCATGGGCGCCGGCGAGGCCGGCACGGGCATTGCCGACCTCATCGCGCGCGCGATCGCGCACGAGACGGGCAAGACCATTGAGCAGGCGCGCGAGCAGATCTGGCTCGTGGACTCGCGCGGCCTCGTGGTGCTCTCGCGCAAGGCGTCGCTCCAGCACCACAAGCTGCTGTACGCGCACGACGCGCCCGAGTGCAAGACGCTCGAGGAGGCCATCGACCGCATCAAGCCGTCGGCGCTCATCGGCGTGTGCACGATCGCCAAGGCCTTCTCGAAGGAGGTCTGCGAGAAGATGGCCGCGCTGAACGAGCACCCGATCATCTTTGCGCTCAGCAACCCGACGTCCAAGGCCGAGTGCACGGCCGAGGAGGCGTACACGTTCACGGACGGCAAGTGCATCTTCGCGAGCGGCAGCCCGTTCGACCCGGTCGAGTACAAGGGCAAGCGCTACGTGCCCGGCCAGGGCAACAACTCGTACATCTTCCCGGGCATCGGTCTCGCCTGCGTCGGCGCCGGCCTCACCCACGTCGACGACGACATCATGATCATCGCGGCCGAGACGCTCGCCAAGATCGTCACGCCCGCGGACCTCGAGACGGGCTGCGTGTACCCGCCGCTCTCGGCCATCCGCTCGGTCTCGCTCGAGATCGCCACGGCCGTCGCCGAATACGTACGTGTCGAGTACTTCTTCGACCTCTATGCTCACCGTTCTCTGCTAACGCTCGTGGCTTTTTGCTTCGAATGTACAGGGCTACTCGAAGGGATACGCCACGGTTCCGCGCCCGGCCGACATCAAGGAGCACCTGCAGTCGATTGTCTACAACCCGTAACTTGCCCACCATCTCTCGCACTCGCCTTGAAAGCCGTCGTCCGATAACTATGAGCCTCCCGCGCCCCGTGCGACTGGTCTTGGCCTAGGACGTGCTGCTGGACGACCTACCTACCTCTCTAAGTGTCTATGATCAATATTGTATTGGTTCACATCTCACTTGCGAGCAGTTGCTCGGTCGATCACCTTTTGGATTCACACCACCACGCAATGGTGGCGTCTTACTGTCGAATCTACTCACTCACTCAGCAGCTCCTCCACCATCGCCTTCTGCGCCGCCGTCAGCTTCCTCGGAAACTTGATTTGGTGCAAGACGTGCAGGTCGCCGTGCTGCGACGGATAGTTGTGGTGCGGCATGCCCTCGCCCTGGACCATGCGCACGTCGAACGGCTTGGTGATCTCCGACTGCGTGATCGTCACTTTGCGGTTGTCGAGGTGCAGCACGTTCTTGCGGTACCCGAGCAGCGCCTCTTCCAACGAGATCTCCATCTCGTAGTGGAGATCGTCGCCCGTGCGGCTGTGATAGTGATGCAGGGAGAATAAGAACATCAGCGAGGTACTCATTCATTCCCCGAGAAATATACCAAGGCGTACCGGAAGCGCGCGTGGGGCACTTGATGGAGACGGAAGATTACATCGCCCGGCACCATACCGGGGCGCTGCTCGCTCTCGCGCTCAAACACGATCTGGTGGTTGGACGGCATACCGCGCTCGATCTCCGCGACGAGCTCTTTCTCTTCCTTGACGACCTTGTGCCCATGGCAATGCGGGCAGTGGTGGCGGAAGACCTTGCCCTTGCCGCCGCACTTGGGGCACTGCTGCTGCATCTGCACCGTGAAACCGGGGCCCATGCGCTGCTGCACGAGCACGACGCCCTGCCCGCCGCACGTCTTGCACGGCGTTGTCTTGCCGTCCTTGGCGCCCGTGCCTCGGCACTTGCGGCAGATCACGTTGCGCGTGAAGCGGGCCGTCTTCTGCGCGCCGTTGTACAGCTCCTCGAGCGTCACGGCCAGGTCCATCGCGGCGTCGGGGCCGCGCGGCTTGCCGCCGCCTCCGAAGAACGAGTCGAACGGACTGTTCGAGTGGCCGCCGCCCTTCTCGTCCCGCTCGAGCCCCTCGACGCCCTCCAGATCGTACACCTGGCGCTTCTGCGCGTCCGAGAGCACCTCGTACGCGCGCGAGATCTTGTGGAACTTGTCCTGCGCCTCGCTGTCGCCCGTGTTCTTGTCCGGGTGGTACTTGAGGCTGAGCTTGCGGTACGCGCGCTTGATCTCCGCATCCGTGGCCTCCATGGTCAGGCCCAGCGCTGGCGGCAAGCACAGTCAAGTCAGTACACGCATGGAGAGCCAGCCGCCTTCCATTACGTAGATCACGCACTCTCGTAGAAGTCCTCGTGGCTGTGGTCGTGCGCCTCCTCCACGTGGCCGTCGCCGAAGCCGCCAAAGCCACCGAAGCCGAACGCGCTCGCCTGGTGCTGCGGCCGCGCGAGCGCCGCCAGCGCCAGCGCCGCCACGAGCGCGAGCTTGGTCGCGTGCCACTTCATCTGTCCACGTGGCTCAATGCGAATGTTTGTACCCTTTCGAGGCAGATCCTTCCAGAATGGGCGGGTCAAAAACGCTGATCAAAATGGGGGCTTATAGTGTTGTCTCGTCAAAGTACGAATATGGAAAGTACACGCACTGGATCTTCATTCAACAGCCACTTCCACCAGCGATGCGCAGGCATTTCGTGGCGTCCATGACCGAGAGCACGTGCACGGCGGTGCTCCACGCAAGGCCCAGTAGCAGCACTGCCATGAGCAGCGCTGCCACGGGTTTGCTGGCGGCTCGCTTGTGTTGCTGCTGCCACGCGTGAGCCGAGACGCTGTCGCGTGGCAGTGCCAGCAGCCACGCGAGCGACATGAGCTGGCTCGCGTACGCGATGAGGAACACGACTGTGGCGTGCGTGCGCACGCGCGTGGTGTCGTGCATGAGGTCCTCGTTGCCCACGTCGAACTGCGCGTCGATGAGCTTGGTGAGCGCGAGCGCGACGGGCGTCGCGAGGAACGAGACGGCCGTCAGCAGCGCACGCGCGAGCTCCTGTTCGGCGCCCGGCTCGGCGATCTCGCTCAGCAGCGCCGTGAAGATCACAAAGTCGAGCGCGGACGGCAGCGCCTCCATGACCGGCAGGCCGATCCAGAGCCACTGGCTTCTTACGAGGCCCCAGATCGTGAACATGGTGGCGGCGCAGTCGAGCGCGAGCCCGACCACGTTGGCACCGAGGATCAGGAGGCGGTAGTTGATGGCCCAGCCCCTCTTGTCGGCCACCACGACAAACGCGAGCACGGCGCCGGTGGCGACGAAGCTCACGACGTTGTCGTTGAGCGGCTGGACGTGCGCCCAGTAGTACGCGATCGGGTTCACGGGCGTGGCGCTAATGCCGTCGAAGATGCCGCTCGCGAAGCGGCATGCGATTACGTACGCCATCGTGTGGTTCTGGAACAACCCCCAGATGCGCTGGAAGCTCGCAGTCAGCGCCGAGCGCTGGGTCTCAGGCTCGGCTTCGGTCTCTTCTTCAATCATGATCCACGCGAACGGTATGGGAAGTGACGTGATGATGGCCGTGATCAGCATGGTCTCGTTGTAACTCAGCGTGAAGTCAAACTCGCCGCCGTAGTGCCAGCCGCTCATGCCGAAGCCCATGAAGAGAAACGAGAGCAGCATCGCGAAGTAGCGCTGCATGGTCACACGCGACACGAACGGTGATTCTTGATCGGGCGAAGTTGGAGGAAAATGGCGCCTCGCGGTCTCTGCGACCAGCGCGTCGGCGGCGACGTCCGCCAGCACGTACCCGGCGGTCGCGACGGTCATCAGCATCACGTAGATGGCCCCGTGGCGCGGGGCATCGCGGTTGAGCGTCCCGCGTTGCTGGACGGTCATCTCGTCCAGCGGTGTGCCCAAAAGCGTCACGTCCTGGAAATACGGCTCCGGAATGTCGATGAAGTAGATGGCACCGAGCGAAAGAAACGTCACGAGCCACCCGAGCACCACGTACGGTCGGTGACGGCGGCCACATGCCAGGGGCACGGCGTCCATGAGGATGCGGAAGAGCGGCCGCAGGATCCACGGCATGCCCAGCAGTGTACGCGCAGACAGCGTCTGCGTGCCTTCCATGTTGAGGTACGCCGTCAAGAACGGGTAGACTGAGAGCGGGAGCACGGTCGAGACGAGGCCGACGGCGAGATTGTGGATCACGAGCCCGGCCCATCGAGGATCAGTCAGCGGGATGTGCGGTGCTGGTCGTACCTCATGGTCGTGGGGTGGCTTGGCATCTTCGAGCACGGCGCAGTCGGCGCTTTCGTGGTCGCGAGATTTACTGAAATGGATCTCCTTGGGAGTCGTGCCGCTCCTGTAGCTTGGTGAGGAGAAGTCGTAGTTGCCGTGGCTGCAGCCGCTCTCGCGGCGCCGCGAGCTGACGCGAGAGACGCGCGAGACGCGCGCGAGCATGTCGAGGCCCGCTGGGTCGATGCCGTGGCTCATTGTGGCGTGGCAATGCGTGCCAAGAATGCGCAGCGTGGCGTCTTGGGTTCTGACGCTGACACGGGGGCCGGCGCGGCCGCCATCGTTGCCACTTGCGCGTAAACCAGCCGCTGAACGCTTTGTTGGTGTCCCGGTGCACATCTGGCAACCCAAGCATGGTCTCCGATAGACAAAAGGTGGGTGCCCTGGTTTGGAGCCCCCCCCGATGCGGCAGGAATGATGACAAAACGTGAGCATGAGCGCCGCTGAGCTGGGGTGCCGAATGGTGGCTTCCCCGGAGCAAAGAACGTCCAGGGTGGTGTGTGGGACTGGGCGACCTTCAGTGATATTTTAGCGTCTGAGCCTCCTGCCAGAATGTGAGTAGGGCGGTCCGTCAACTCCCTTCTCCCTAGTGGCGGGATGTGCATCGCCAGTTGAGCGGGAGGGATGCAGGCTACGTCGGTGCGGAGCACACCTCTGAGCAGACAATTGCGGTACGTTCGGAGCTGACGCTGGAAACCCCGGCAGCTGCGTAGGCTCGGTCTCGTGAGCTGTTCGCTTCGGTGTCACCCCGGACTTCCACATCATCGTGCCAGAGTTTACGGTCTGTTCCGTTGCAGGCTACAGGGAGCATGCTGCAATGTTCAAGAGAAAGCGACAGACGCCGAAGGAGAAAGGACGGCGCTCGACCTCTCTGTCTCCGTTGGGGGCAACCACTCGAGCGCACTCACATTTTGTCGCTTCAGCTGCTGCTGACGCATTGAGCAATCGCTCGAAACAAGTGAGACCAAGCGTCATCCTCACTCACTCCAGTGATTGGTACAATATGCGACGCGCAAAGAAAACAAACAAGCTATGTGAGCGACGACACGGTACGAGCAATTAGACAAGTGAGCTCGATGGATTCACGCGAGGCCCCCAGGAGTCACACAGATGTCGTTGAATTGAGACTCATCCGGCACCAGCCGGTGCTCATTGGATTCGTCAGATTTTGAGACACTCATAACAGCGTTCGCTTGACGGTTGCGTTGCCTATGGGGAAGTGCTGCATCCTGTGGAGTTAGGGAGAGCTCAGCGTCATATCATCGGTTGCAGACGTCGCCGCGAAGGAAGGATCGTGTGGCTCTCGTCGCCCCCCGCGGACCCTTCGAGGCGCGCGTACTCTTCGTTCAGGTACTTGACGTTCTCGAATGCCTCGGCCAGCATCTCCGCGTCCATATACTCCGTGTAATGGTGCAGGTGCGCACGCCGCACGTATAGTCGTCGGAAGCGGTCGTGCATTCGCTGGAAAGTGTCGCGGATACAGCAGTTGTTGGACAGGCACAGCAGCGAGGTACTCTGCCCGATGGGCGGTACACCGCAGATTCCCACTTTGAAGCCTTCCTGGTTCCAGTGGATCATCCGCACCTCCGACTGCAGCCGCTGGATATTAGAGTTGATGTCCGAGATCTCCACGTTGCCCCTTACCAAGAGTCCACACGCCAAGTACACGCTCGCACGAGGGTTTGATCGAATCAGTTGATTGTCGCTGTGTCACCAACGTCAGAAAGAGCTGTGTCAGTGAACATTTCTTCATCAGATCAAGCGAAAGGAAGCCGGTCTCACCGGTGGAACGCGTCCGAGAACATTTGCGCGAGACGCCTGGGCTGTTGGCGTGGGTCGACCGTTGAGAACATCGGGCTCATGCTGGATTGCAGAAAGTGGAGCTTCGGATACGGAACGAGATTCGTCGTGATCTCGTTCAGATCGACGTTTAGCGATCCCTCAAAGCGCATCGAGCTGGTCAGATTGGTCAGCAACCGCGCGACAATGTTGTTCATCTCGCCGAACGCGCTCGTGGCCTGACGTTGCGATGTCGTTGTGGATGTCTGAGCCTTTGCCTGGGCGACTGTGCTTCGTTTCTTTTTGACGACGCCCGTCATCGCAGGAGGCGCCGACTTGCCGCTTTTGTAGAGGTGCTCGAGGGCGCGCAAGTCGATGCCATCATTCAGACGAGAACCCTCAACGACTGCGACGCTTGGTCCGCTGGAACTCGCGTCCATCGACGCTCGCAGGGCCCCACTGGGCTGCTGGGGCATGCGAGAGCAGATCTCCATCAGAGCTTCGTTCTCGATTGGTAACACGCAGTCGGCGTGTTCCGTGAGCTCCCGCAGTGAGAGAACGCTGTTGTATGGCGAAGTGATGACATCATCATCTTCGGAAGGAAATATCGCCGTCGTGAAGCGATATACTTCGGGAAAATGGTCTTCGAGCAACCCGAGAATGTAAGTTCCGAGTCCCGATCCTATCCTCGGAAGTGCATGTATGAGTCATCACTCAGGGCATTGTAGTAGCTTGAATAGGCTAGACTTACCGGTTCCGCCGCCGATTGAATGCATCACGAAAAACGACTGGAGCGAGTCGCAAAGCTCCGCGGCGCGTTGCAGTTTGTTGAGCAGCTCGTCTTTGTACTTGGGGCCATACATGCAATGGCCGTGCGCCCTATATGACGATACTGTCAATACGCTCCAGCATGAACTCCTGCAGAGCCCCCGCTCGTACCAGTTGTTCCCGGCGCCGGAGACGTCGGTGATGAACTGCTGCTGATCGAACAGCTCGCCCAGCGGCCCGCTCATGGTCTCAGCGACTGGTCCTTGCTCCATGTCCACGAGGATCGCGCGGGCCTTGAGCGATTTAATGGCGCTGCGCCCGTTCTCGAATGGGAGGTCGACCGGGTCGGCGTACCGCGTGTCGACGTTGCGGAAGAATGTGCTCATGCTTTCGTCGAAGAGCGCGTGCTTGGAGTTCTATGGGCACACGGAAACGTCTGTGAGAAGCTCTGCGCGGCTGCATTGAAAGCGCAATCTCCAAGGTCATGGCGCTTGCCTTCGCGTGCTCTTCGAGCGCGAGCTGCCAGAACTGGCGGCCGATCTGGTTGCCGCATTGGCCCACCTGGATCGTGATCAACTCGCGCGGCATGATTCTTTCGTCAGGATGTTTTGGAAATGGGAAGGTCTCCTAAGTACGCATTCAGGTGATATCATCCACTAGGTGCGCTCTCCATCCAACATGGCTACACCTTTTATTAGGGACCAACGCGTCCCTCCAGAATCTAAACACCCAGCCATGGAGCGACTGACGCTCCTCGTGGCCGTGGTTCTCGTGGCGGTGTGCGCAGTCAGCGCTCAGGTACGGCGCTGGCTATGAGACACTAACTTGGTGGCCGCCCAGGAAGTAAAAAGCGTTATGTCCCGCCTTCGTAGGTGACGTTTCCGCGCGTCAAGGTCAAGCAAACCGGTTCGTAGTTCCGCCTGTGGCCACGTTCCAGTCATGACGTGCTTGACGAGCTCAATTTGAACAGGATGCCAGGAAGCTCAAATCAAATCCTGCCGGCTTGACTGCCCCGCACAATACCACGACACCGAGCGCTACCTGTGTCCGTGTTATAGGTATCGAACCGGTGCCAACGCGTTTCCCTCTTCACTCTGACTTCTGACTCGGCTGCCACTGTACACAACACTAGCAAAATGGGCCAGTGCCTCGTGCAGATCGGGTGCTCGATGCGGCAGAAGAGAGACGTATTTGCGTTCTGCACGCACAAAGGCTACTGCAAAGACGGGTACTGCACCTTCCGCGCGGGCGACCTCACACCACGCGGCGATGTGCGGCCCGAAGTCTTCGAGTTGGCATCCGTGAAGGCGCCTGGCACTCTCTGCATCGATAACTGCTGCCCTGGCCAAACTGGGTGCGTCCAGAATGCCTCGATGTTCGCGTTACGAGAGCCCAGCCGGAGCTACCGCAAGCAAGAGGTCTTGCTACCACCTAGGCAGTCAGTGATGCTCCACGCAACGCCATCTCAGGGAACTGTGTCGGGACTGACCCTTGAAATTATGTTTGATATGGCGATATAGGGGCGACCCACGCCTGGGTGTCAACCAAGACTACGACCGGATGCCATACAGCGTGCCGCTCGCGAACCTTCCGTGATCGCCGAGATCACGCGCATCTCTATCCGCGACGCCGAATGCGACTGGGGACCAATTGAAAAGCTGGCGAGACGAAGTCACCGCACTGACACCTGCAAATGATCACGGTTAGCGCTTTCGTAAGGAGCAGCCGACGACAACATCAATAAACGCACTTGGTTCCTATCCACGTCCACGAGCCGATCTTGGCTGCGCACTTGGGGCAGCTCAGCTTGCCTTCCTTTTCGAACCCGAAATCGATATCGGGTGAGGGATGTGACCCCATCCATTTCAGGGGCTCTAAGAAAATAGCGGTGCATGGCCCTGTGTCACACCAAGTACCGTTGAGAGCAACCTTCAGCAGTCTAGCTAGCACAATAATAGTCTCTTACGTCCAGAAGTTCCTGTTGAGACACCGTGGATCTGCAGATCCATAGAGGTCTGTCATTTCGAGAACATCCACACCACTCATAGCCACGATCTGAAAACTGTACCTCGCTCGCTGCCGCCGCAAGGAAGCAGTTACACTTGGAGCAGTGATAGGCTGGCCCTGGTCTGGTTGGCACGTCACGGAGCTGGACAATGCCGCCCGCCATCCGATCTTGTCCGGCGAGCAGTGAACGTAGCTGTCGTGAACGAGATATACGAGTAAGCACTTCAACAGCGCTCCCGTTGAGCGTCCCAGCAACTCCGTCGCACCTCGGCGTGAGCGTTTGATGCCCCCAGCAAATTGGCGTCCCCGCCCATGCGCTGAAACAACTGCAGTTGCATCAAGAACCCGGGGTTGATGTAGATGCACGGCCGAGCGGCCTGGACGGCCTCGTAGGCGGCCGCGAGCGTCAGATTTCGTGCGGCCATCAAATAGGCCACACAGATGGATGCGCTGCGCGACTGTCCGTACACGCAGTGCACCAGCACCGCGTTGCCGGCGTCGGCCAGCGCATTGCGCAGGAATGCGATGCACTCTTCAAAGTGGAGCAGGAGCAGCTGGTCTTCCATGTCCAAGATGTCGACGGTCAGCACCGAGCAGTGCTGGACCATTCATCCACTTGGGTCAGTTGGCTTTCCAAGGCGGGTCGTGTGCGGCTCCACTGCACGCACCTCGGGGGAGATCCGTCCCGTGCCTAGCGACACGACATGCGTGATGCGGTTGTCGTCCAGAAAGCGCGCGTCCTATCGCGTCCGTCCGTCCGTCAGGGTCAGTCATGTCCGAGCCCTCTTCTCCGGGAGCGCGTCTCATCAGGCGCCACGCACCTGCGCGGCCTGCGCGTCGCCGATGAAGAGCGGCAGGTCCAGCACCCGCGCGGCGCTGGGCAGGCCGCCCACGGGCGGGTGCGCGCGCTGCTGCTCCAGCAGCCGCTCCAGCTCCACGCGGTCGGACACGCGCACGCGGTGCATGCTGACGAAGGTGACGATGATCCACCCACCCCCAGTCCATGAAAAAAAGGCAGCAAGCGTCATTCGTACTTTGTGAGATACTGATAGTGCTCGTCTGAGATTCTGGGCGTGTTTGTTGCGTATCTTTCCCCCCACTTCCGGTCATGTCACTTGGCTTCCTTCGCTCGCGTGTGTCGTGACCAAGCAGCGCTTTGCTCCGCTTGGGCTTCTGCTCATTCCGCAATCCGCCTCCAAGCGACCAAGCCACCACCAAGCCACCAAGCTACCACCACTATCACCATGAAGATCGCGTTCTTTTCCACGCACTCGTACGATATCGAGTCCATGGACGCCGTCGGCAAGCGCGAGGGCGTCACGCCGCAGCACGAGTTCGCGTACTTCACCAACCGCCTGAACGCGCAGACCGCGCCGCTGGCCGCCGGCTGCGAGGCCGTCGTCATCTTCGTCAACGACACC
>JAADWV010000349.1:0-35734 GCA_023336295.1 Pythium folliculosum
AACTTTGCTGAGTTCCAAGGCCTCATCACCGGCTTGCGCGCGGCTGTGGCCTACAACTGGCACCCACTCACTGTCATCGGCGACAGCAATATGATCCTCTCGCTCATGCGAAGGAAAAACATCCCCAAAGCCGCTTCTCTGCGGCCTTTGTACCATCAAGCACGGCAAGCGGCGGCCTCACTCCGCGTCACAGAATGGCATCACCACTATCGCGCACAGAACAAGATGGCCGACAAGGCAGCTAATATCGCGTTGGATGCCCGACACAGTTTTCAGGCTTTCGCCCAAGACCCCCGACCGGAAGTCGACCTCGTCCGGGTGCTCATCCACCAGGATGTTGCGCCGTGGACGACCCGCTTCCTTCTTTCTCCTCTCTCCCCGTATCGCCCGGAGGACAGCTAGGAGACCCACGCATTGACTGGGGCTGGAGGCTCTCGAAGCCTCCGATCCCCGCCTCTGCCCAGCTAGCTGACTACAGGTAGCTGAAGGGTTATCCGGTTCTCTATTGTAACTAATACACCACACAAAACACAATGTACGTGCGGGACGCGCGCACGGCGCGTAGAGAGCGTGCCGCGAGAGTTCTTCCCACTCGAGCTCGCTCACTGGCTCTTCGGCCGCCGCGTTCGGCATCATCCACCCTTTCCTCGAGCGCGCCGTCGTCCTCTCCGTTTTTCGGCGCCGCCCAGCAGCAGCGCTTCTGACGGCCGCGAGTAGCACGGCGACAAACGCCTCGGTGAGCCGCGGGCGCGCGGCGAAGTGGTGCGGGACATGCTTGTGCACATTCTTACTGGAGGTGTAGTGACAGTCCTTGGTGACGGCGTCCATGTCGTTGGCGACGGGGGCAGTGGCTGTGGACGCGCGTAATGAGGTGCGTTTGAGCTGGGCTGTTTACTGGGCTATCAGAATAACGGATGCACCTCCACTGAGGATGATGTGCTATGTGGTCACTGTATCTGCCGAGATCGCCGGGTTCGGTAGAGTGCTACAGTACGGGCAGTGTCCGCTCGCAGCCACCGGGACTCGAGTCGACACAGGACATGAAGAGCTGCGCAGACCAAATAAGATTTGGAGCTCCCGCAGAAAACTCGCTTCGCACGAGATACGTTTCTTCTGACAGACACTTTACCACTTAAAACAACCCAAAATCGATTCTGTTTGGCTATCATTATAGAGGGGTATATCATTTCGTACCATCCGAAGTTTTGTTTCTGGCAGGATCAGGTCACCGGTGTGATATCCCGTCGGCGCGATACTGATGTTTGGTCTCTCGTGGGAGGAATCTGCCGTGGCAGGAGCGGCCGGCGGGAAAGCCGTCCGTTCCTATCGATCGGACCACCAACATGATCACGAATCACACTTTCAGGACGACACAGGAAGGAAAAGCACTGCCACTGATGTGTTTTTCTTCTCCGGTCAGTCTTCAATTTCGATCGCGTCGAGCAAGAACCCCCCTTGCACATACAGCATGGATCGCATAACGGCCAGTTTAGAGCGCGCGCCAGCGCCGGAGCTGCTAGTGGTCACGGGCACGGTCGCGCTTGGCGTCTACTTGGCGACGTCGAATGAACCGGCGAGCAGCGTCCGTGCCGAAGCGAGGTAACACGCGGTCAAGGAGCCGCATCGCCATCCGGACTCCTCGCTGCTCCTCGGCGACTTGCCCGCGTATCTGGCCGACGAAGAACGCACCCACGACTGGATGGCCGACACGTCGGCCGCCCTGAACGGCGAGGAGTGGGTGCTGTGCATCGCCGGCCAGAAGAGCATGGTCATCGTCGCGCTGCCAGCGGCAGTGGACGGCATTCTGACGGCTCAAATCGACCGATTCCAGCGCGGCGCGTTCCAGACCGAGCACTTGGAGACGATGTTCGGGCCTGCGATCATCAACACGGACGGCAAGCGCTGGTACCACCAGCGCAAGACCGCGGCCAAGTTGTCTCGGCGCGGTCGCTGCGCACGTGCATGACCACAGCCATGCACAAGAACGTCGGCCAACTCTTCGAGGTCCGGGATGCGTCCGCGGTCACGCGCAAACCGGCCGACCTGGGCAAGCTCTTCCACGAGTTTGCGCTTCAGACGTTTATCGAGGTCAGCCTGGGCGTGGACCACCTGCGCTGGATCGGCCGTGACGAGCCCAACCTGATGGGCCACCCGCTGGATATGGCTTCGAGCGCCACACTGCGGCGCTTCCGCGAGCCTGGCTTCTACTGGCGCATCCTGCGCTTTCTGGACGTCGGCAGCGAACAGGACCTCGCGAGTTCCATGGAGAAGATGCGTGCGTGGATTCGCACGGTCATCGAGCAGAGTCTCGATGCTGTCTACAAGGCTCAAGCCGGAAGAAACGTGAAAGGAGATGTTGTGACTTCCACTTGACCCAGAGAGTCGCCCGTACCGAGACACTTGGACAGTTGACTTGAGACGGACGACTTGGAGGGTCAAAGCTGTTTATTGTGCGCCGCTTGGCGTTTTTGAAAAGTGAGTGAATATGCAACGAGCTATCTGCTTCTCCCTCCTGTTTCTTTGGTTCTCTCTTATGCTCGAGCTCCCAGAGCTCCTGGGGACCCCCCCTCTGCTACTCCTCCGGCAGGAGCGACTCCAGAGCACCGAGCCTTAGCCCCGTCGCTCCTCCGCGGGGACGTCGCCCCGCCAATGCCTCAGGTGCTTGGCGCTCCTGCAGACGCCGACTCTGTGACCGAGTCAGCGCTCCCGCACGCCCATCCGCCCTGGATGTCTGGGGCGCGTGGGTGCGCACGCCACGCAGCTGCGGTGGGTGCGGCGTCCTCGCGCCGGCTCTCCTAGCGTTCTTGGTCGCCGTGGCGTGGCGGTCCGCTTCGGGACGGTCTTCACGGCGCCGGCCGGCTGCTCCTGGCGCCGCGCCGCGCTTCCCACGACTGGCTTCACCTTGCGCTCGGCTGGGTGCGCCACGAGGTGGTGGGCGCTCCTTGTTGTGGCGTGGCGCCGCCGTCGTGCGTGCCTCGTGGGTTAACTTAGGTACCGTTCCTGAGGTTGCCGCTCGGCTTCGCTCACCACACACGTGGGTTAACGTAGGTACTGAAGTTGAAGTTGACGTTTCAGGGGCAGCACGCGTTTGGCTTCCAGCCGAATGTTGCTGGACCGTTCCGGGAACAACCGCGTCGATGTGCGCTTCGTGCGTCGAGATCGAGGGCGTATACCCAACGCCTCGGCTGCTTTCACCACCGCTTCGTCAGCTCCGTGCTGATCGACGAATCGCTCCACTGCTGCCTTGATGTCCGCGTAGATAGTAGTTGCGGGTTCCCACGTGTCTTCCGCCTCGGTGAGACCCCGCCACCGGATCTTGAACTCATGACGTTTGGCCTGTGTGTTGTACTGCGCCACAAGGATGTGATCCACGACGTGGCCCTCACTGATGTGCGCGACGTGCTCCAGCAGCTCGCCCGTCACGTTCAAAGACGAGTCCGCGTAAAACTTAAGGCGGCTCGCGTGCACCTCGCGTTACTCGTTCGTGGCGAGGTTTTGAATCGTGAACACCCAGTTGGACGTGGTCCCGGTCACTTCCGCTGGCCCACACCACTTCATGCTGAGCTTGTTCGCAGCACGGGCCCACACGTCCGCGTACAGCACGTAGTCTCCAATGTCGAACTGCGCCATGGCATGTGCCTTCGCACCGCGACGTCCTTGCTGCTGCTTCGCGGCCCGGTGAGTTGCCACGTCTTTGTGCACTCGCTCCAGTGAGCTTCGCAGCTGGTCAACCTCCGCGGCCGCCATTTGGTAAATCTCGTCCAATGTGCGTGTCGTCAGCTGAAGAGTTGGTGCCACGACGTGTTCGATCGCAGACTTAGGCTCGAGACCGGTCATAGCGGTGATGGGTTGTACGCCGCCCAGTGACGGGGAAGGTGTCTGGTTCAGCACCATCTGCACGATCTTCAGCACCTTTGGCCAGGCCGTCGTTGGCTGGCGTTTTGCGTGTAGTCCCACCGGTCCGACAGCGCCGCTCACGGCCTCCGGAAGCATCGAAAAAATGATCCGAATTTCACGGTTCGTCGCGTCGTCCATGTCAAGCGAGAGAGTCATCGAGCCACGCAGCTTGGGTGGCTGTGTAGATCCAACAGCGAGCATGAAACGGGTCAGCGCGCTAAATTTCTCAGTCGGCTCGAGCTCCACGAGCGGCACGCGGACGGTCTGCATCTCGAGAATGTCGGTCAGGGGGTTTAGCCCATGATCGCTTCGAATGGGCTCATGGTCACAAATGGCGAGTTCTTCAAATGAGACGAACGGAAAGTGCAACAGACCAGCCTTGAACTCCTTTGCACGCTCCGCAACCGTATCGGCGCTCTTTTGGCAGTCACCGATTTTGCGCTGGAGCTTTCGGAGTGCGCCGGACAAGCCATCGAGCGCGTACAAACGTGTCAAACGAACGCCCATCTCGACTGGAACGTGATAACGCTTCGTATCCACAAATGGTTTGAGTTGTTCAATAGTCCTTTGAATGGCGCTGCTGCAGCGTGAACGATCACTCCCGAGGCCGGCGAACGTTCCCACGACCTTGCCGAACCACTGCGCGTTGTTGTAGAAGGGTTCCTCGTCCGAATCGTACTCGTCTTCCTCCCATTCGTCATCGTCGTTGCCGTACTTGCCCGGAGCCGTGTCGCACCACTCCGACTCCGGCAGCTTCAACCTGAGGGTGGACCCTAACGAGTGCCGGCGCTGCCGGCGATGCTGGATGCCGGGGGCCCCAACCCTCCGCCGGCAGTCATAAACGTCTCCCCTAACGGCATTTCGAGTTTTGCCCCGGCAAAGAATCTTTCCCGTTCACCGGTTTGGTACCGGTTTTGCAGTCGTTGGTTCCACCAAGGGAAACAGGAGGTCACCGACTACCTCGACATAGTGCCATGTTGAAGTGGTAAATTACACAATTGTTGTGGTAAAATACGTGCCGGCAGTGCCCGGCACCCGGCATTTCGTGTTTTGCCCGAGACACGAAATGCCGTGTGCCGTCCAGAAGCCGTCCAGAGATCGATTTTAACCCTATCCGCGAAATCTCTCCGCCAATCAAAAGCAAGCGCTCCAGGCACCTGGCAGTTCCCGGCACTCCAGGCACCCGTTAGGGTCCACCCTGAAGCGAGGGAACGATCGTTCACGGCTTCGCTACTATCCGGATGATTGGGGAGGAAATCTTCAACATGCGTCCGGATAACCGTCTGCCCGTATCCGGAGCGCACATTTCCCCCGTCTCTTACAAATCGCAAGCTGACACAAGTCGCAGATTCATGTTCGTTGTCCCCGCGCAATCCAAGGGCAGAGAAGAACATTCGACCAAGCAAAGGAAACCAACGGCATTCCCAGGCTTCCTCCCGACTCCCCACGCGCGATTCCTCGTCCTCGATCTCCCTCCCGCGCCACCTCCGCCATGTCGATGGCCCCGCCGATCCCGTTGACCTGCACGATCTGTTCGGCGGTGTCGACGCCCAGCGCGCCCGTTCGCGCGTGCTCGCGCTGCGGCATCCACGCGTACTGCGGGCCCGAGCACCAACGCCAGGACTGGGCGCGCCACAAAGAGTTCTGCTACTGCCTACTGGAGCTCACGGACATGGCCGTGCGCAGCGAACGCCACCTGCGGAACGCGCCGCGCGGCACCGTGTGCGACGGCAAGCTGTACGACGAGGCGATCGGCCACTTCTCCGAGACGCGACCGGCCACGGAAACCTTCATGCGCATCAAGTACTCGATCGTGCACACGCTGGCGTTTCTGCACAAGCCCGACGAGAAGACGGCCAAGATGGCGCTCCCGGAGGCGCTCGAGTGCCTGCGCTTGTGTCGCAGCGACGCGCACGGC
The DNA here is from genome assembly GCA_023336295.1 of Pythium folliculosum. NCBI lineage: Eukaryota > Oomycota > Peronosporomycetes > Pythiales > Pythiaceae > Pythium > Pythium folliculosum. Next base: position 5,816 of record JAADWV010000349.1, read on the forward strand.
GTGCGCGACGCGGTGCCGTCGTTTATGCTACAGCTCGGCCAGTTGCAAGAGTGCTACGACTACATCAAGTGGTGCGCGACGTGTGACGATGCCGGCGAGTACGACTGGAGTAACCCGGGCAAGCCGTTTCTTGGTGTGCAAGGCGCCGACATGACGGAGCCCGTCGCGTTCTTCGAGAAAGTGCCATCGCCATTCATGTTGGGTGCACTCACCTTCATCAAGATGGCGCTCGCGAGTATGCTGGAGGGCGCTGTCAAGGCTCGTACCGCTTCTCCGACGCCTGAGGAAGACCTGAAGCTCAGCGGTATGCTCGTGTCGGCGGGGTTGGGGGCGGCGTCGGAACTTCCGCTCCCTGATCTCACGGCTTTCCAGCTCAAGATGGCCCAGCAAGCTAACGAAGCGTTCTGGTTGACCCACACTTGTGACGCTGACTTCTGGAGCGCCATGCTCGACCCGAAGGCCATCGTGAAGAACTTCTTTGCTCACAACAAGCACGGTTGGGAGCTGTCGGAAGGCGGACGCGCTGCGCTACCTGCCTGGATTGCCAACAACGCCGCGATCTGGGCCCACCACCTCGAGTTTATCCACACCATGCTCGCGAATGTGTGACGAGCTGTCCTAGCGTGGCCTAATCGCCCAAAATCGCCGACCTACGGCATCCTCGTCCCACCAAGTCTACCGTTTTGAGTTTGCAGCACTAGATGTTGGCGAAAGCCATTTCGAGCATTCAGTACCATCGTCATCTCTAACTATCCTGGTTTACCGAAGTGTCCGTGCGAGACAGGAAAGCAGTGGGACATGGGAGTGCTGTTCACGTCATCGCTTATGTTGCACATCAGCTAACAAGTTGAAGTGACTCACTATTTATGTTGCTTGTATGTCACCGGAGTGCACATGTGACATGAAACGACATCTTCCCCCACTCGAAACAGAACGCCGCTGAAGGTTCGACGACCTGTCTCACACAAACGTAGCTGGTCGACTCAGCCCACAGCACTCACTCCTCTATCTTGGTCATTCCCCAATATCCCAAGCACCACATACACAGTACAAAGCTCCTACGACCGCGTTCACCATGGCCCAGCACCAGCAGTCGATCCAGCCCCGCGCACTCGTGCCCGAGTCCAACAAGGCGCGTGACATTATCTCCAAGCACGCCACGAAGATGGGCTTCCAGGCCGGCGCGCTCGCCGCGGCCGTAGCCGGCTCCGGCGTGTTTGCGGCCAACAAGTACTGGCCGGCGTTCCGCACACGACTCGGTGCCAGCGGCAAGACGGCGCTCATCGTCTCCTCCGCGCTCGCGACGTTTGTGGTCACAGCCGAACAGCGCCTCGTCGCCGGCGCGCACAACCCGGAGAAGTACTTGGCGTCCATGGACCCGAACTACGTCGCCGAAGAGACCCACGACCGCTCGACGCTGAAGCTGCGCCACCGCTTCGCCAACTTTGTGTACGACCACCCGTACCGCTCGCTCGCGACGGTGGGTGTGCCGCTCGTCGGCGGCATCTTCGCGTACCAGGCGTCGAACCCCTCGATCCAGCGCTCGCAGCAGATCATGCACACGCGTATCTACGGTCAGGGGGCGATCGTCGTGCTGCTGCTCGCGTCCATGGGCTTCCACGACTACATGCGCAGTCGCGGCGGACGCTTCGTTGAGCGAGACGAAGACTACCACGAGAAGGCCCACTAGAAGCATCATTCACTGGTCCGCGACACGTCAGCAGCACAAATCGTTAAAAATCAGAATCAGTTCTCTTTTCAGCGTTGTGAGGTATTCTTTCCTTCCAGAGGTCGTGGGGGAGCGATAAATGGTGTTGGGGAAGCCCGGAATTGGACTTTGTGGAATCACATGTACCTAAATCACATTGGACAGGGTGAAACACGACACTATCCGGATAATGTGCCTCTGTATCCGGAAGGCGGGAACTTTTCCGCCAAGAACATGAAACTGTCAAAAGGGAAATCTTGGTCATCCCTCCCATAGAACAGCCAGTCATCACACATCTCAGCTTTCGTGTCTTGTGTGTGATCGCCGATCACTGGCGGTGAAGAACGCCATCCTCCATTTCTCCGCCTCCTCTGGCAGTGGCTTTCTCCCCTCCATCTCTTTCGCTTCTTCTTCTTCCGCCGCCAACATGGAGTCGCTCGATCCTCCGTACTGTGCCGTGTGCCTCGAGACCTCGACGCCCGAGAAGCCGCTTCGCAAGTGCGCGGGCTGCAACATGTTCTGGTACTGCGGCCGCAAACACCAGAAGAAGGACTGGAAACACCAGAAGAAGTTCTGCGGCACGTCCAACTGCTTGTTCGACATCCTGGCGAGCGAAGAAGCCAAGCTGCGGAACGCGCCGTGCGACTCGATCTGTCCCGGCAACATGCTTGACGACGGCGTCGGGCGATTCTGGCTGATCCCGGAGACAAGACCGTTCATCATGCTCAAGATGGTGGTCATCCAGGCGCTGTCCCAGGCGCAGACGTGCGAGGCCATCCAGCTCGTGCTCAAGGAGGCCCTGGACTGCATGCGCTTGAGTCGCTCCGACGAGTTCGGACTTCGTGGGGCCGTGCCGACGTTCATACAACACATTTGGCTCAACTTGTTCTTGTCGTCCGAACGGCCAGATTCCACGATCACAAAACGAACACTGCTTATCGAGCGAGAACGTCCAAAGGAGAGTGCGCGGCCTACGCGCCGCCACTCGGGGTCTCGCCCTACGTGGCTTCTACCACTCTGCTTGGCGCCGTGTACGACGTTGCGGTCTCCTTTCGGCCAAGAACCGCAAGTCACGTGTGTCTACATCTCGGCCACCCGGTCCTGAGGCCACAATCCCCCGACAGTGGGGACAGGCAGCCCATCCACCGAGTACTCGTCGCAACGCGAATGCCCAGACTTCGATATCATCCATCCGGCAGGAATAAGCAGATACAGTTTCTGCGGGGTATTGGTCGCACCTCAGGTAATCGAGTCGCAGCTGCTGCCCCTGAAACCAATGGCAAGTCGTATGGACCACGAGCTCTACCCCAAGACACTGGTGATCGTGTTCTACCACTACCGGCATGGCGACCGCGACAACTGGCCAAGAAGCTCAACGTCAAGTTAATACCTGCTCCAGTCCCTGGAACTAATAGTGACTGCACATTCTAGAAATAGGAGATGCGTTTCCCAAAATATCGGAAACCTAACATTGGTTGAAGAAGAATTGTCGCTTGAAGGCTTCGTGAAGGTTGCACCCCGTTCCGGCATATCCACGAGGAAATTCCGGAGACGAAGGGCGAGAGCGGAGCGCCGCGCGTGGGATATCATGAGCGTCGTGAGCGCGGCCGCGTGCGCCTCGCGAGCTCGACGATCTCGAGGTCATCCACACGTACGACTGGCTCGAGATCACGATCCCGAGCCCCGGGCGCCATCTCAAGCCGCGCGCGTTTCGAACGCGCTCAAGTGGAAAGCGCGCGCCGGTGCGGTGTGCGCGCTGTCCGGGCTTCCGCGCGCAAGAAAACGCGGTGTTCTGGAAGCGCCTCGTGGACTCGTTGGACGATTCAAGGGAGAATCAGAGCGCGACTGTGCCGAGCGGCGGGCTGCGCTTCTTCCAGGTGAACGGGTGGGAAAGCGTGGTTCCTACGTTCCTTCTCAAGGTCGAGGCGTTCGAGCAAGATCGCGCCGGCACGAACGACCACGACGCACCGTCAACAGCAGCGTCGAGCTCGTGTCGTCGGGATCTTCGAGAGTTTGTCTGGGACTCTCAAGTGCCGATGTCGGATTCGCGATCGCGGCATCTGGATGGAAACGCTTTAGGTTTCGTTGATTCGGTGCTCACCATCCCAAGTATCGATCTAGAGGGTGGGTTTGACTCGTCCAACTGCTCCAGTTTCTCCACACCGGATACTCGACAGAGTGGCCATGCCCGACGACGGTCGAAGAGCGTCTCCCGATCTGCTACGAGGCGCGAATCGCGTTCCTAAGCGCAGTGGAGCGGGCGCAGCAAGGTGAAATCAGCACGCTGGGTTCGCTCGGGCACGACGTCGTACTCATGATCTTTGCATTCGCCACTACCGACGGCGACAGGCACGTTTGGTTGGATTATGACGATTGACGACTGCGAGAGCTGATTGGTTTTCGGCCTTTCAGTGATCTTCTGAAAGGTTTTTATCAACTCATAGGTGACAAGACACATGCGGATGATGATAAAGGCAGCTCGGCTCTATCTTGTGTGAGGCGGGCGATTACTTCGAAGTATCTACTTCCGTCGGAATAAGACCCTATCCCGAAATTCTATTCGACATCAATGACATGACGACCTACTCCTAGAAGTCGTCCGCGCGACCGGCTTCCAGGATCGCGAACGTGCGCAGCTCCCGCATGCGGGCCGCAAAGAACCGCGTATCGATCTCGTATTGCTTCCTCGAACGCGCAGCCATGGCCTCTCGCTCGGCCACGGTCAACTCCAACACGCGATCCACCGCATCGCACAGGTCGTCGTCCGAAAAGTCACCGATGAGTCCGCCTTCGTCCTCTTTGAGGCCGTGTGCACCCTTGAAGCCGCCACTGAGTAGCATGTGTGGGTGCGTGCGACGCGTGACCGGGACGAGCACCCCGGATGCTGGATTCAAGAACTCGTTCATGGGCGGGAGGTCGGTTGTGACGATCAAGGCTCCGGCAGCGCGCGCTTGGTTGAGATAGTGCCCGTAGCCCTCCATGGTGCTGGGGCAGAGAAAGAAGGAGACGTCCGCCAGCATCGTACCGTACTGCTGCGCGTCCATGCCATCCAGGACGAGTTGAACGCGGCCATTCGAGTCCTGAACACGCTGGTCCCAGTGCTTTTTGTGAGCATCATTGTACCGACCGCGGTCCATTACGATCTTCAAGGGTGGGAAATCCGAGCGCGACATCCAGCAGCCAAAGACTTGGTTGGTGCCTTTGAACGGACTACCACCGCTCGCGTGCGCGAACACCACGTTGGAGAAGTTTTTCACGACGGTCTCGCCCACGCGCCACTTGGCGAGTCTTGCGATATCGGAGGACGAATGGCGCGTGTAAAAGACTCGCGCGTTGCGCGGGTTGCCGTTTTGCTGGAACCACTTGGTGGCGCGGCGGGCGCAGATCGCAGTCTTGCACAGCACGGCGTCGACGCTCCAGTACTCGGCCGACTGGAGCTGTCCCATCTCGATGTTGGGCATGACGTAGAGCTTCTTGGTCGCGGGCCAATCGGCGCGGTCGTTGTGCCAGTATCCGTTGAACATGATCACGGGCGTCTTGGGACAGAGCTCATGGTAGCGGTATCTGCGCTTGGTGTCTGGGTCCTCAAACGAGTCCTCAAGCACCCACTGGGGCAGCAGTCGTGACTCGAGGTACTTGAGGTAGGCGACCGAGTCCTCGCAGTACCCGTGGCCGCGAATCCCAGACGGATGGAAGATGTCGACGTCTGGACATTGACGGATCTTGTGGAACACGTCGGGATCATCGCGGTTGACCAGGAAGCTGGACGAGAGGTTGTTGTTGCGCGCGTACTGCCACAGGATGATGCTGTCGCTGTGCTTGAGGCAGGCCTCGTGGAGCATAGCGTGGTGAAGCGCGTCTTCAAGCGCGATGGGTTCGGCGAGAGAGGACGTGAAGACGGACGACGGGTAGATGACGTGGTTCGGCACGAAATCGATGGCCGCCAGCCACTCATTCTTGGTGCCGACTCTCTCGGGGCTCCCCGCGACAAGTTCGAGCTTGGCGTACTCGATCTGTGTTGCTCGGGCGAAGGAGAGCTCGAACTGGTACACGGCGCCAAGGAACATGGTACACGCGACGACGAGACCCAACGCTACGAATCGGATGGAGAAGGCATTCGCGCACTGCGCCACGCGGTCTGCCGTGGAACTTCTCACCCGCTCGAGAATGCGAAACGTCTTGTCACCCGACGGCGTCTTGGTGACGTCCACGTCGATCGCGACCTCGCCCCCCGCCGAGGACATTGGCGTCACAGGCGACCGTAACGCGGTACTGCCCTCGTCGTCCTGCTCCTGGAGCAACGTGAGCTGAATCAAGCTCGAGGTCTCCATCACTTGTAGCTCTCCTAGACTTGGCGGTTTGTTGGCGATCGGGGTGACGGGGAAATGGCCCCCTGGGACAGGTCACGTGTGAGGTCGGTTGGGATTCTCAACCTGATAGGGCTGGATAGCGAACGGCAGTGAGCATTGCATAATTACTCAGTATGCCGATTGTTCAAACCGGACGTTTGCACCGTCAGCCCCACCCAGGACGTGGATGTTGGATGCGGGTGCACGGATTCCAGGTGCGATTTGCCAACCCGAGCCTGCTATGCGCCCAGGAACCCGACGCATGCCAATGCCCTCCTCGAAAGATGATATTGACAAAGAGGGGCGAATGAAAAAGGAGAGGTCTCATCGTGTGAGACAAGATCTTTAGCGTCTTCACAACAGATTAAAAGGTGATAGGGTATAAGCATTGAAAGGAAATGCCTTGCATGAGTAGAGACGTACAATGGGGCTCTCCTAGTGGACACGGTGTCCTCGACCTATGGTTGATGTCGGGCATAATCATTGTGCTGGCGGCGCTGAAACAAGGTCCGGCATTGTTGTTGTGGAACTCGGGTGCAGGACCATCGGTGAGTGTGCCGATATGACAATGTCAACTTCCCGCTCCCCAAACGGGCAGGGCATGTGGAGCAGCCTCTCCTCGCGTCCCGGAGGAACTGAACCGAGTCCCGACACTAAACCAACGAGGACCTTTGAAAACTGATATATATCGTCTGAGGAACACGTTGACCGTGACCTTCTGCCCATCCATCCTGCAGCCTCACCTCGCGAGGAACTTGAACACTGGCACTGGCCCCTCTCGATGGTTTCGCGGGCAACTGGAAACGCGCACGGCACAATGAGGGCCGTTCCCACGACCCAAATGTGTTCAAATTGGATCCATCAGCCCGCAGCAGATACAACAGCGCCTCCAATCGTCGAAGGCGGAGGTGTAGGTGTATACCCTGGACTATGGAGCACTCCTTCGATCTGTTCTATCGTTCTACTCCAAAATCGCGACCCTCTACCGTGAAACGCTGCTGATTAGCTGGTGTTCATACTGTGGAGCAGAGCGGAATGGAAGCTGTCTGGCCAGTAGTGGCGTGGCGTACACAACACGAGCAGCTATGCGCGAGACTAGGTTCGCTACATCGCCCAGAGCATCAAGAAGTCAGTCAGTGATCCCGTAGCGGGATCGTGAACGTGATTAGAGTTTGCTCGCACCGATGAGGAACCTTTTGTCAACCCATAGCTATCCAGCCTGAACGCTTCCTATGATGGTCGCGTGCGTAAGGAATACGGTGCCTTGCTGGGCAAGCGTGTCGTTCCTCCTGGGCCGTACCATCATGGGCTCATCGGTGACTTTTCCGAAATCGACCTGTGCAACGCCGTGCATCGCGTGTTGAACTTGACGGAGGCCAAGCGAGAGGCGATGGCGGTGCGCTCGGGGAAGCAGTACGAGATCGATACGCGGTTCTTTGCGGCCCGGATGCGAGAGCTGCGCACGTTCGCGATCCTGGAAGCCGCTCGCGCGGACGACCACAGTACGTACTAGAAGTAGATCGTCAAGTGTTTGGTGTGGAATAGAGTCGGGACATGAACAGGGACTCCGACGGATATTGTCAGCTTCTGCGTGCAGATGGACAGCAGGCCCACTCTCACGCCCAAGTACCCAAGCACCACTCTCGCACCCACATCCATGGTGATGCGAGGCCGGCGACTCGGCAGCAACCGCTTCCCGATGGCCAAGCTGGTGTGCGCACCCGCGCCCAAGGGCGCCCTTACCGGGGCGCGGGAGCGCCATGGCGGATGCCGAACTAAGGACCTAGGATATTGCAGATAGGCTTAGAGTAAGCATTCCAATCGACTCACTTTCCAATTCTCCAACAACAACTCAAGCTCTCCTCCATCAAGAAGTTCAAAGATATTATATAGGTACTTCAAAGGACGAGACAAGCTGCCTTCATCCACGAATGAGCTGATGAAACGTTCCAGAAGACGGCGAAAAGACACACCAGTTCTTGTACTACACTGTACATAGCCACACTGTTGCCCGGCTTTGTCGACCGTACTGTCTGTGCCGATTGATTGGCACGGCACACGCTGCTGCTGACGTCACCGGCACCGGATCGAGATCCAGAGACGCGGCGCCGGTGAGCTCAGCGCGCGGCGGCATCGGGACTGTTCGAGAGCGCGCATCGAAGCGCGGAGACCAAGACGAGCAAGGGAGCAGCACTGTGGACCACAGGCCACATTCTAGAACGACCGATCTCTCTGTGTGTAAGACTGTAGACTTTGAGTAGGAAACCGAACGATAACGAGTCAATCTCACTCTCCAAGTTGACTGGTGCCGAACACACACTAGCCGCTCCACGTCGGTAGTGACGAATGCAAAGATCTTGAGTACCACATCTTGCCCGAGGGTCCCCAGCGCGCTCATCCCACCTTGCTGCGCTTGACTGCGCTCAGGAATGCGATTCGCGCGCCATAGCAGATCGGGAGCCGAGCGATCGCCGCTGGACCGAAATACTCGAGGGCGAAATACTCGAGGGTCCGCTGGGTTGTTGCTTGCCATCTCAGGTATCCATTCGAAAGGTGCACTCTCCCTTGAGTTAGACATCCAAACGAGCCGTCGAAAAGCGCGAGCTTGAAAAGGCCATTTGAGAGTCCCACACAAACTGCCGGAGATGTTGCAGGCAGGAGTCCCAGGCCGCAGACGACGGTGCGTGTCCGCCACCATGTGGAGGGTCCGCCAGGCGCAACGAGGCAAGCCGCAGTTGCGCGAGTACGCTGTTGTGGTGGTAACCTTTTTTCGGCCAATATACGGGCCGGGCCCAAATTATGATTATGGATTTTTTGAAAAAATATCCATGTTGAAGTAAACTTCAACTTATCACACCCTGACCATCGGATGATCAGAGAGCGCTGGCTGGCTATGGTATTCTATTGGAAGTGATCACTGAGAGCGCCTTCAGAGGCCCCCGGCACTGTCGACGTGGACCACACGAGCTTTGTGGTCACGTCCACAGTTGTCCGTCCTCGACTTACCATCTCCCCCCGGATTTCCATTGGTCGACCGACCCAGCAATCGATTAGGCGCAGCGGTCACGGTGCCTAAACATGTGACAAGCGCTGGGCCAAGTGGACGAATCATCGATTTATGTTGCGTGAAAGTTGCGGCATTTGCTCAACAGTCATCGTGGATTACGCAGTGGCTCAATGTTCAACCGGTCGCTCTCGCTAACAGCCCTCCCTCAACTGTGTGTGGACTAGTTCGTCTACTATATGAGCCGCCGGTCGTGGCTGGGAGCTTATCGCTCCACCGCGACATCAGCGTACTGGACGAATAACCAAGTAAATCACCGTCCAACAAGAGCAAAGCCCGCCACCGGGACACGGCCACCAACGTCTCTTGTAATGAGGCTTTTGTTAGAAGAGATTCTTTTCGGCCGAGGCTGTTTAGACACCGGCCGGGGTGCGCCGAATCATCCTGTGTAGACGGCCAACGGTTCCACATGTGACAAGCCCGCGTAATGCACCCACGCCACGAAGCCACGGTTATGCTGAGACCGTCATCCGATGTCCGCCCCTCCCCTTCCGTTGCGCTTATGTTGCCGCAGCAGGTCCGTCTCTGTACGCCTCGACCATAACGTCGAGCTCGTCCGACCGTCTTCCTTTTTCTTGGCTCGTCCTCGCTCTCTGAGCGACAATGAAGGCACACGAAGACGTGGGTGGCACGGAGACCACCCTACTCTGCCCATGACTCACAGTCCAATTCTCCAGCGACCCACAACTTCACAGCGATCCATCCTCCAACTTTGACGATGCTTTCCTCGGCCGACTCCCGCACCGCGCGCGACATCATCTCCTCGCACGCCGTCTCGGTCGGGCTCGAGGCCAGCGCCATCACCACGGCGGTCGCTGGCACGGCGGCGCTCGCGGCCAACAAGTACTGGCCGGCGTTCCGCACGCGGCTCGGCGCGAGCGGCAAGACCGCGCTGGTCGTGTCCTCGGGGCTCGTGGCGTTCGTGATCACGACCGAGAAGCGCCTCGTGGCCGGCGCGCGCAACCCGGAGAAGTACCTGGCGTCGCTCGACCCGCAGTACGTCGAGGTCAAGATCCAGGAGCACCACACGCTCGGCATGCGCCACCGACTGGCCAACTTTGTGTACGACCACCCGTACCGCTCGCTCATCACGGTCGGCGTGCCGCTCGTCGGCGGCATCTTCGCGTACCAGGCGACTAACACGGCGATCCAGCGCTCGCAGCAGATCATGCACACGCGCATCTACGGCCAGGGCGCCGTGGTCGTGCTGCTGCTCGCGTCCATGGGCTTCCACGACTACATGCGCAGCCGCGGCGGCCGCTTCGAGCCGGCCGGTGAGACCGACGATCAGTAGAGAGGAGTCCGCGCACTCGACGTCGCGCGACGCCGATCTGCTTTTAAACTAAATACATGTAATACCCACCGACACCGCTACTCCGTGCACAGCACAGTACAGGGCCGGACCGGAAGAAAGAGAGCCAGGCAAGAGCGAACTGGGGCAGACCGTGATATCCAAGCAAGCGAGGAGTTCCTCAGCTCTCGGTTGTACATCAGGAGAGGCGCTTGCAGTGTAGCGTCGTGACGGATGGTGCCCAAAATCCAGGCGGGTGGTGACGTGGTGTTGACACCCCCAGGACTCACACTGCCGCCGTTCCGCCAGGTTGCGGTGGAGCGGCACGTAATCGTTTGCTTTCGAACGCGTTACACATATCCAGTATAAGTACATAGGGGCTGGTGTTTGTGCGTTGCTGGGTGTGAGGGAGATCAAGTACTACATCAGTAATGTTTGTCCGCACTAGCCAGCGTCAGGTTTTCGACCGGGTGGTCTCTGAGAATCCGCGTGGCTTCTGCGAATCAGCACCTTGTCCCTGTTGAGGCTCAACCGAGTGGGAAAGAGAAAGGACAGCATAGCCAGCAGCTCCCACAGCACAACGTCTTGTCGTTCACGGCCCTTTAGCAGAGGAGGGGAGGAAGCAGGGGCCGGGGTCGCCGGCGTCACGCTGTCTCTCCCGATACGGACAGCTCCCCGGGACCGAGTTGCTCATTCGCCGATTCTCCTCCTCCACGCGCACTCCAACTTCCCCAAGCTCCACCAGCATCATGCTCGCTCGCTTCTCCACCCTCGCCGCTGTTGCGCTCCTCGCGGCCCAGGCGCCGTCGTCGGCCGACGCCCACGGCGAGCTCGTGCTACCCAAGCCCACGTACGCGCAGTGGGGCGGCAACGTGTGCGCGACGATCTCGCCCTCCAAGCTGCCGTTCGCGTGGGCGCAGAACTTCACGAACGCGTTCGACGCCGCGTTCCTCGCGGCCGGCGGCTCGCTCAAGGACTTTATCCTCAAGAACCAGGACATGAGCGGCGCGTCCGTGGCCGGCTCCACGCCCGCGTGCGGCTACTCGGACCCGAACGGTACGCCGCAGCCGCTGCCCGCCCACATCAACTTCAACTCGGGCTTCATCCACCAGGGCCCGTGCGAGGCCTACTGCGACGACGAGCTCGTGATCCCGCACTCGCCCGACTGCCGCTCGCTGTACCCGGGCGGCATCGTGCCCTACGACAAGGCCAAGTGCGTCGGCAAGAAGCGCTTCACGTTCTACTGGCTGTCCATGGACAGCGGCAACAGCGCGCCTTGGCAGGTGTACAGTACGTTACAACGTATCTCTGAATGATGTAACTGTGGTGCTGGAAGACTAACACACCGCTTGGTTGTCTACAAACAGCCAACTGCGTGCCGCTCTCGGGCTCCGGCAGCAGCAGCGGCGGCAGTGCCGCCACGCCTGCGGCGACCACGGCCAAGCCGGCCGCGACGACGGCAAAGCCTTCGGCGACGACGCCCAAGCCCGCGGACACCGCGGCCCCCGAAGCGTCGTCCCCGGCGGCGACCACGACCGCACCGACCACCAGCGCGCCGGCCAAGACATCGGCGGCGCCTGCTGCGACCACGAAGAAGCCGGCGTCCAACTGCGTGCGCAAGCGCCGTGTGTAGAGCAATTTTGTGTCAAGAGCCTAGAGTATCAGGCGACTGCGTTGTGTCCACGTCAGTATGTCAGGCAGCGTGATTTCAAACGAAAAGGGGGAACCTTGTCAATTTGCTTAACGCGGTGTCGTATTCAAGAGACATCGAAGACGACACTAAGCTATGCAACCCGCGTCTAAGCTTTCTCAGAGAGGATAGAGAGGTCCTCGACCGGCCATGCTGGACTTACGCGAAGAGCGCCACCGCGGTCATCGCCACGGCGCTGGCCGCGAGCGCGACGCCCGAGAGCGCCGTCGCGCCGCTCTTGGTGGGAGCGGGCGTGGCCGCCGAGCCGTTCATCGCTGCGGGCGGCGTGGTCGTGGCTGAGGCACCGCTGGGCTTCACCGCGAGTACTTTCATCGTGTCCTTGACGCACGTCTTGCGGTCCGTCTCGCTGGCCGTGAAGCTCACGTCGGTGGCCGTGGACGAGCAGTTGCCGCCCGAGTACTGCTTCCACGTGACCGACAAGTCGCTGGCGCCGAGCGTGACCATGTAGCTTCTGTCGCCCTTGCTGCTCGGGAAGCACTTGCCGCTCGCGACGACCGCGACCGCCGAGGCAAAGTCGCCGGAGCACCCTGCGGCGGCGTACGTCTCGACTATCACGTACGGCTTGCCCTTGAGGTGCTTCTCAGTGTCGGCGACGTGGTCGTCCGTGCAGGTCGGCATGGCCGAGAACGAGGTCACACCTGGCGCTGTGATGGCCGCGCAGTCCTTGTTCTCGCAGCTCTTGGCCGTGTCGGGCGTGTACTCGCGCAGCAAGATCGAGCCGCCGCACTTGAGCTCGTCGAAGACGCACACGGCGTTGTACTTGGAGGCCGAGGCGAGCGAGGCGGCGAGCGCGAGCGCACTGGCGGCGGTGAGCGACGCGAACTTCATGGTCGTGAGGGAGGGGAAAGAGGGAGTTGGAGGATAGAGGCGCTTACTGGAAGGCTGGCAGGTTGAGGAATGAGGTGGGCGGCCAACCGCTGTGCCGTGTGCGCGCACAGGCAGCAGCAAGGGACCACCGCCCGGCCCCAAAGGGGGGGAGACCCTGGCTCCCCCCTTTAGGTTCCACCTGGGCGCATCCTTCACGGGCTGGGCGTCCGTGGATCCGTGACACGCAACCACTAAATAAGCGAGCAACGGGATGCGCTTTTCCATCGCCGAGAGCGTAGGACTCTCAGAGCATGCGCCCTCAGTACTGTACTTCCATCTCGAGACTCCCCTGGGCATTTGGAACTTGTTGCACCCATCGGAGGAGAATGGCGCGATGGGAGGGGCGAAACATGTCGCGGAACGGCTGCTGAACGCCTCTTCCTCCACGGTTTAACGCTTGACTTGGTCTCAGAGAGGTCGTGACATGGGTGCATTCCGGGATGCCGGCCAGTTGGCTTCATTATGCGCGACATGTCGTGTTCGGCACCCAGCCCATCACACCGGTAGGCTTGAAGATGCGGACTTGACCTGTTCTACCGATCGCTTCCCTTCCAGCGGCGTGTCGCGGCCCCTGTGCTGGCTCTGGGGCGGGATGGAATCGATATTGTTGATGTGGCCAAGGGCGTATGATAGGGCCGGACGCGAACCGGATCACACATGGGAATTGTCAACTTCTCCCTACCGCAGTTCTATCTCCACGCGCGCCACTCGGCGGCCACGCACAGCTCGCGCGGCACGGCGGTCGTCGTGAACGCAAAGATCGTGGCGAGCACATTCTCGTCCAGCTGCAGCAGCCAGCGCACCGTGGTCCTCGTGGCCGGCGTCCGGTTCTCGTTGACGGCGTGGCGCTGCGCGACGCGGTGCAGCGCGCTCACAGCGCGTGGCGAGGTCGCGCCCTGTGCGAACGCCAGCACCCGCGGTGGTAGCTGCAGGCGGCTGAGCGCCAGGCTCGTAACCTCGCGCTGGGCGTCGTACCGCGTCGCCGGGACGAGCTGCGACGGAGGATGCGCCGCCGCGGTCGCGCGGTCGCGATGGGGCTGCGACACTTGCTGCGTGCTTATCGCGATGGGCTGTGTGCGGCGCGTGGTGTCCCAGTGGAGGTACTGGAGCCACTCCAACTCGGTCAGCGCGGTCCGGACCGCGTCACGGTTCGCGGCCGCGGAGGAGGATGACGCTGAGGGCGACGTCGTGGACACGACGCGCAGGGCGCGCAAGTTCCCTAGCCACGATCGGAGCGCTCGCTGGCCCGGTGGGTACAGGCGACTGGCGCTCTGTTTCAGGCGCAGTTCCAGCTCCCGCAGTGGACTGGCGGTTCTGTGGGTAGAGGCGATAGCGTCGCCGTCCGGGGCTTGAGGCGACGGTGTGATCAATAGCGAGCCGTCGTTGGTGCACACGAGCGTGGCCACGTTCGGGCACAGGCTCGTCAGTAGGAAGAGCACGGTCGACGACCGAATGTCGCCGAACTCGGCTACGTGGAGGTACGTCAGACTCGCACCGAGCGCACGCAGCACGTGGACGAGCGTGCCGGCGGCGTAGTCACCCAGCGCCGCGTCGCCCCACCGCGGGGCCACGCGGAGGCCCGCGAGGCTTGGCAACGCGGCTGGCGCGCGCGTGACCACGTCCCGGACGGCGTACGAGCGCACCCAGCCGAGTCCCGCACCGGCGACGACTACAGCGACCCACTCGCTCCAGGCCGACGCGTCGGGCGAGGTCACGCACAAGTCCACCTCGCCCGTGCCTTGATCCGTGACCAGAAGCGTTGCGGTGTCGTGCTTGGGCTGGCGCTGGATCGGCGTGCCCTCTGGGAGCACCGTGCAGTCCGCGGGCGCACGCACCAGCAGCGCGAGCAAGTTGTTGCCGCGCGCCATGGCCTGGAAGATCTCGCCCGTGCGCGCTCGCGGCGCGAGATTGCGCAGCTCGAGGTGGCGCCAGCCTGACTGTGGTGTACGCGGGTGGAAGAGCGCGTACGCGAGCCAGGGCAGATCGTGGGTCTCGGCCTGGGTGGCGTCGCCGTGCACGTGGAGCCTCAGTGAATGGACCGTCGTTGAGAACGGGAGCGCGGACATGAGCGACGCGTACGCCTGGTTGGCCCACGCGGCACGCTCGATCGAGAGCGCACGCGGTGACGATGTCGGCGCTCGCCCAGTGGCGCCGATGATCGCGCGAAGGAACCGACGCGCATGGTCTTGCGGGAGCGCTTTCGGCGGGGCGATCGACAGATCAGCGAGTGGACATAAGTCGTCGTCTCGTAGGAACCTTTCGAGGAGCTCGACGTGTGTAGCGTCGCGCACCACGAGCGTGCCGCTGAACTGGATCCGGCAGATCCGCAGGGACGACGATGGCGTACGCGACGCGTCCTCGAGCAGCCGACGGAGTCGTGTTAGCAACGTTGAGAGGCTCGTGGGTCCGAGTGAGACGTCCAGACACACGTCGACGAGTTGGTGCGTCGGTAGAGGGTCTTCGTGGAACGGTGCGAGCGTGGCCATCAATTGGTCGAACGTGGCCCGGGTCGTGGCGTCGCCCTCATTCAGTTCGCTCAGCCCGCACAGTCCGCGAATGCGCTCCACCGCGGTGTCCCCGACTTGACCCGCGTCACCGAGTCCGTGGACCGCGACCATGATCCGCGGGAAGACCGCGTCGTCTTCACCGAAAAACCGAACGGCCTCCGAGACCGCGACGGCTTTGGTCGACGGAGACGCATTCGGATCCGCTTCTCCCGCTCCCGTCAGGAAGCTGAAGACGCGCCGCCAGAACACGGAGTTCTCCTCGACCGTGAAGCCCAAGCACTGCGCGAGCGCGCGCCACGTGAGCACGGCCACTCGCGCGACGCTGACGCTGTGGGGCGACGCGAGACAGCCGCCGTCGGCGGATAAATGCACAGAACGAGATCGGTACAACACGACGAAAATCTGTGACAGTTCGGTGCGCTGCCCCAAACGGTTGTATTTTTCAGAGAGCGAAGTTTTCCGTCGGCGTAACAAACCAAACGAGCACTTTGCAAGACGAGGACGACCTTTGTACATCTTCAACATCTTCAGCAATTTATCCAAAGATGCATTTTCCTGTGCCATCATTTTCACTCCCTCAAACGGCAGAGCCCGCGTCGGCGCCAGGAACTGGAAAGCGTCGGTAGCTACGGTACGGGGACGCGACGCGCACGACGACACGCATCGACAGTGACAGGGGTAGAGACGGTAGCTAGTGTAATGGTGTCGCACAATCGCTGGCGGTGGTCTTCGCGACGCCAACGCCGCATATTCTCCGCCGTCGGTAAGCTGCGCTGGGACCATATTTTTCACTGGCGCTCTAACGAGTCGTTTCATGTTTTGCATCTATTTCTGTAGAGCCGCCTCATGATCACCGCCGGACCATTCACCTCCACCTCTCTGTTCAGCGTCCTGTCGCCGTGACTTCTCAACAGTCACCCACGGCGACGGAACCAACACAGCTCTCTTCAACTGCTCCCCAGGAAGAACCAACGCTCATCCCGCTCCCCACCGACAGCGACAGCGACAGTGACGGCGCTGTTCGACGGAGATCAGCTTCAGCATCTACCGAACGCGAGCACCAAGCGCTACGCAGCACGAGACGCTTCGATTTCGGTAACGCATCTGTCATGGAAGCCGCAGGGGTCACACAGATGGTCGGCGGGGATCCGATGAGCGCCAATCTCCCCGCGTCTGTCTCTCCGCAACCACAAGCGCTCGGCGAGCCCGTGACAAACGCGATCCTCGTCGTTCCCACCATTCCCGCTGCGCCGCAAGCACCGAACGCTGACGACCCCGAGAAGAATGCTATCCCGGCCATACAGAATGTGGCCACCAACCTGATGACCGCGACATGAAAGCCACACCGCACGTACAGAACGTTGACAACGCCGCGATGAATGCCATCCCCAGTACACAGAACGTGGCCACGAAGCCTGGTGATCGCCACGTACCGAACGTCAAGAACCCCGAGACGACCACTGGCCCCGTCGGACCGAACGTGTCCACTCCGTCAGACGCTCGAACCACCCAAGTCGTTGGCGATGCTACAAGAATCGACTTCGCTGCCTCGTCAGAGACGGTGGTAAAAAATGCGGCTGTACCGAATTAGCCATCTACGTCTACGCCAGAAGCCGTTGCACCTGTCGGCACATATGCGGCCGAGCCGCCACTGACAAGACGCAATTCCTCTCGTATGACGCGAGCACAGTTTCAGCAAAGATTGGATGAACTGCGGACCGAGCGGATGCTCTTGGAATGGATTATGTGACCGGCTGGTCTTGGCGCTTCTATGCCCACAGTCATTCATCGAAAATGCATGTACGGGGTGCGAACAGATTCCCCTGGGCGATGTGCGTACGGATTTCGACGTCACGAACGGCCACAAACTGCTATCAGAGCTAGCTGACGACAGATGGCTGAGCACCACATCGGTGAACGCTCTTCTGGCGTTGGTGACAAGCACGCACCCAGCCGTCGGCGTGGTGAAGCCAGAGTACTTTGATGCCGCGAGCCCTGACGCTCGCTCAAGGCTTCTTCTCGGGACCGCTCCGTTCAAGTCCAGCAACAAGCGTGTCGTGCCGATCTTGAATCTTCCCAAGAACCACTGGCAAGCTTTCCTGCTCGACATGAACGCTGGCGTGTGTGTCTTGTACGACTCGCGTGTGAAGGATATGAAGGATAGGAAGGAACGGATCGTTCGTCTAAAAGGTGCTGTGCGTGAGCTCGTGAGGGACCATGGTGCGAGTTCTGTGCAGGACGAGATTGAGTACCGATTGTATACCGAAGATTTCTGTGACCTGAACCAAGATGACGAGAACAGTTGCGGGGTGTACTGCGCTGTCTTTCTCGAGTTCGCTTTGCACCAGAAGAACTGGAGGGCTAAGGATGTTCACGCAAGTCAAGTGTATCGTGCAAGATACGTCAGCTTACTCAGCGCTTGGCTGAACGGTCTTGCGCAGAGCGAGCTCGCAGAGATCGACAGTGAGAGCGACGTAGCTTCTACATCCTCTTGATCAAGTCCAGTCAGTATATCTTGTTCATCTCTTTGTTCCTCACTGTTTTCCGATTCTGCGTCTCACCAGATCTGCGCCCCAATCTGCGTCAATTTGGAAAGGCGCAAATTTATTCCCACGGGGCGATGATGGGGGAAATCCCTCTGTGGGGCCGTCAAGGAAACGAATCCCTGTTTGGGGCCGGCCCCTCCTCTTATCTTGCAACACATGCTTAGAGAGCGGAGCCCCACGGCAGCGAAGCGGAGGTCGTGGGCGCGGCGCGTAGCGCGGAGTACATATGGCAACGAGGAGGTTGTATCGGGTGTATTTGGGAGCCACCGGCGTGAAGCGGAGGTCAGCGATTAGGGAGTGCTCCAGCGGAGCGCAGCGAAGCGGGCGCGGCTTAGCTAGATTCCGAATGACGGTAGGGGCCGGCCCCAAACAGGGACTAGTTTGTTTGCTTTCATGGCCCAAGAAAGAAAACAGCGGACAAAATCGGACACACCCTGAAGGGATCGGACACAATAAAAACCTCAGCAGGAATAACCTCAACCGTGCGATGAGTGCCCGAGTGGAGATGAGGAGCACTCACGCGAAAGAGAGAGAGAGAGAGAGAGCGAACCAAGAGACCAAGCGAGAGAAGAAGAGCGAGACACCGACAGCGACAACGTCAGGTACGACGAGGTCATGCCCGAGTTGAGAAGGTGTCTGGTGTGTGCTGAGCTCTTGTTTTGCTGGCAGGGGCAGCGGCGGTATGAGCGCCTTCGTTCTCCTCTGTGGCGGTGTTTCGTGCTGCTTGTGCGAGCGCCATCGTGCTCCCCGTCCGGCGGTGCTTTGTGCTCCTCCGGCGGCGCTGTGAGCGCCTTCGTGCTCCTCGTGTGGCGCCGTCGTTGGTCTCGTGCTGCGGTGCGTCGTGCTCCTCGTGTAGAACCAAAAGAAGCTACAGCATTCCAACCTGGTGGCGTCGTTGATCTGGTGTTGCGGTGCGTCGTGCTCATCGTGTGGCAGTGCCGCCGTCGGCGAAATCGTGGAGGCCGTGGCGGCGTGGAGCTTGGACTGGTCGTGGTGGTGGCCTTGTCGACCACGGAGCCGTCCGCGTCACGTTGATCGTGTAGGTGACGCGGTCAGTCTGGTGGCGGCGCTTGTGCTGCTCGTGCTGGTGAAGCTGTGGTGGTGTGCGTGCTGCGTGTGTTGTTGAGGGCCGCTGGCGCCATGCTGGATCGCGTGGTGGACACCGCGGTTGTGGTGCCGTACGGGAGTGTGAGCGGCGTCCCGCAGGCGACAGGGAGCATCCATCGGAAATCGGGCTGCAGCATGTAATGTGACGAATCAACCCAACCCCTTTACGGCGCAACAGAACGGTATGTGAAACTCATGAAAAGCATTTTGATGGTATGAAGCAATGGAGACGTCTCATATATTGTGCATGTGCAGGAGTGAAAGTACGAAAAGCAGGAGGCGGTAGGTGAACATGAATGATGACGAAGTGAGGCGAAAAGCACACACTAACGAATCACTGCCATGGAAATAGGTGGCTCTCGGGTGACGGATCAACAACAACCCTTCCGCTCACACTTTCCTCGAACGCGGCTTTGTGTGTGTCGAGCAGTCCGATATCGTCGAAGCGCTTGAGGGCCTTCGCGACGGTGCCAACCGCAGATGCTGTGCAACTCTGGCTGTGCAGGAATGCAGTGAGATTATCTCGAGCGCGTTCACCGAGCTCCATCATGACGGCAGCATAGTGTGGGTCGTCGAGACGGAGAGCGTACCCACCGGGCAAGAACGCCCGCATGTAGGCGACGACGATGCGAATTACGCTGAACTGGCGGCGACCCTCGGAGCTTCTGCTCAACCGCAAGGGTGCATCAGCGGAGTACCACATGGCCCACGCGTCCAGCAAGTGGAGAGGAGCCTTGCGCTGACGCTAAGGAACGACAATCACGGAACCAGCCTCACGTATCTCTCCTTCCACGGTGGATGTGGCAGGTCCCGGGTCTCGTCTTCCCTCAAGAACGGCGATGCGGCGCATGAGGTGAGCGTTGGTCTCGACCAAATTCTTCATCAATTCCACTTGTTCGTGCAGCAGATTTTTAATCGCTTTCTCATCTTCGTTCGTACCAGGAGCCGGTGCTTGCGCGACGGCCGACACTACAGCAGATTCTTTAGCGACGAGACGGGCATGACGCAATTCGAGTGACCAGCTCAACATGTCGTGTTCGGTCATTCCGCAAGCCTGAAGCGCACGGAGCATCCCGCGGTGGTACAGAGAGTTTGGTTGCGCCTTGATCATATCAGGGTAGTGGAAAAGGAGCACCGCAGTGAACATGTCGAGAACAT
Source organism: Pythium folliculosum (assembly GCA_023336295.1). Classification (NCBI taxonomy): domain Eukaryota; phylum Oomycota; class Peronosporomycetes; order Pythiales; family Pythiaceae; genus Pythium; species Pythium folliculosum. Next base: position 26,124 of record JAADWV010000349.1, read on the forward strand.
CACTCCGGAAGTTGAACTCCACTGAGTCCGGAACGGATGCCAGATGAAAAGCGTTTGAACGAAAGCGACGAATTTCTCTCAAGTCCCCATGTCGAAGTCGTGAATTGATGGAACCCACGGGGCTTCATCCGGCTTCCTGCCGCTCATCACTTTGGCAACTTGTTGATCCTCAGTCGTGGAGTTGAAAATGTACTGGAACCCCTTGTTCATGGCAGAAAGCTGCCATCCCCCACGATCGAGAATCCAAACTGATCTTGGGGCACCGCGTTGGCTGTCTGAGCCCCACCCCGTCTGAACGAGTGGGAGGAGAGCCCGGGTGTGATCTGCGGAGCGACGCTACTAACGCGCTTGAGAAGCCGATTGATATGGGCATGCACGCCCGGCGATTTCCGCACATACCCCTTACTCTCTGCGACTTGTTCAATATGGTCCTGCAGAAAATCCAACAGCGGCATATCCTCCACGTCAACGGCTTCTTCGTCAGGAGAGCAGTGCTGCGGCAGCTGGCGAAACAATTTCGTAGCCGGGACTATATCACTCACACACGCGACGGCAATGGCATGGACGGGGCACGAGAGCATCGTCGAGTCGCGGAAAAGTGCCAGACCTCGAGGCCGGTTTTGATGCACCCAATTTTCACGTTTAGAGCTCCGCCAGGGTGGACCGAGAAGCTGATTTTGTTGAGAGAAACCATGTCGGAACTCCGCCCGAAGAGATGCCACACGAGAATCACGAGCGCAGCGTCCCAATAGTCGTGGGCGCTGCCAGCGCCGGCGTACATAATCCGAGATATGGTCACCAGATCGTGCTTCGTACAGGGCGGTGCTTGTTTGACCGTCACGTCCTTGCGCTTGTACTCTTTGTCCACGAGATCTGCGATGGTCTTTAGTTTGCGGTCACACTTCTGTAGCGTAGGATCGAGGTCGAAGAACATGTTCTTGACAGCTCCTTAGTATAGCAAAGCGGTGCCGCTCGCTAAGAGCCTTCCGCGAGAGCCTTCCACAGTCGCCAAATGCAAAGCGTAGCGATCCATCACACGCACAAACGCCCTGTCTCCGTCAGACGCTGCGATAAGCTCCTTCACAACGCCCATCGAAAGAGCATTCCGCTCGAGAAAGCGCTCAAACGACGCTATCGCCGAGCCTTTGGTGCTGGCCGTGCTTGCATTCATGAAGCGTGCTGTCGCCATGGTCGCTGCGGCGTCGAGGTGGAAGCTGTTGGACTTGGCCAGGTCTTCCTTGTCAGTGTTTCTTTCGCAAATGCCATGCGCCTCCCTAGGGCGCTCTCGCGCCGGAGATCTTGTCCGATACGTCCGATGCGTACGTTTTCGACGGAAGTTTTTACTATACTTGCTTTTTGTATGCAGATTGCGAAAACTCGCGCCGAATCGGACGTTTTTGGCTCTGACGTGTCCGAACCATCACTCTTCGCTTCACCTCAACCTTCATGAGCTACGATTGGCTGAAACGAGATCTCATGCACATCTTATTGGATGAAATCAAAGCCAATGAGACTGCATGTCCGATGTTTCCTTTATATCAACCCAAGAGGGATTTCCCCCATGTTGACCTAATGAGGAATGTTGTCGCAGCTTTGTTTGGGATCACTTGGGAAAAGTGTGACCCACGCTATCTCGGGTGGTGGTTGCCAGGGCTGGGCTGACTGCGAACACGGACTATTCGGTGTTCCATTTCTCTTGCCTGAATCCAGGTGGTCCCCGATTCATGAGAAAGACAAGTGAGGTGCGCGACTCGTGGGCTGCGTGGCTTCACGCGCGCAAAGAAACTGTGCGGCATGTGACCCGAACAGCACCGAATGGAGGAGCGCAGAACACGTTTTTTTGGGTTCATAGAATGACAGATCCTGTGAACCCACGTTGGCTCTGTGTCATGGCTTGTGGGTGACTTGCAAAGCCTCAGACTCTCTCTCTCTCTCTCTCTATCTCTCTCTTCGTCTCCATCTCTCTATCTGTCTCTCCCTTTAGCTATACCTTTCTCTCTCTTTCTCTCTGTCTTTCTATAGGGGAGTCGAGGTATTTACTGCTTCTTGGGGGACATGGAGAGGACCACGAGCAAATGCATGTCACGTGACTACACTGTTCATGCCGATGGTGGCTGTCTGTGTGGAAAGCTGTTGTTGTCATCACAATCGCGCGTTGTACGTGCTCAAGGTCTAATCTCGCTTTGATGAAGACTTTGGTGGGGCCTGAGATCGATTTTTGGGTGAGCTCCAGTGGATAGGTAACTCGTTGCCTTCTGTCCGCGCGGCCTCCGTTTCCATCGAACAGATTACCCGTTCTGGTGAGCGGAGGTGAACCCACGCCTAGGCTACTATCACAGTACGTACTGACCGTGCGCTGTGTCGGAGGGTGAGCAGAGCGCTGAAAATGAGCCTGGGTCGGGTGTGGGATCCCAGTCTATCAGTAGTGAGTTGTCCGAGGCATCAAACGTTTCAAGCAAACAATGGCGGCATTTCGCAACCTTCCGAATCATGGGCGCTGCTCCCTCGTCTCCCGAACAAGCCACGCGGCCAGCGACTTCGCCCTCCCACGCTCTTCGTGATGGCCAGGTACCGGAAACTGATGCTTGGGAGATCGCAATGGCGTGGGCACGGCCGCTGCAGTGCGTGGACACGAGTGTGAGCATCGTCGTGGACCCAGTCGGTGGTCCGCGCACCAGCATCGTCGATTCCTACGCGTGGATCCGCTTTGAACTGCCCTACATCGGCAACGAGAACGCACCTCACGAGATGAAGAAGGCACGACGCGTCGCGTCGGTGCTGCGGGCGGCCGTATTGACGTGGAGCGCTCTTTCGCATTGTCAAGCCTACGGCACCCGCGAGCGCCCCGCGTTCTGGAAGCGCGTGTTCTGTGCGCTGCAGCCCAAGAAAGCTACGCTCGTGGGCCCGCTCGGCGGCGCTAACAACACAAGTGTGCGCGACTCGATCGGCCTCTTTGATCAACCAAGTCTCGTGTTTCCTCGCATCATGGTGGTAATGCCCGGACGGGTGCTGGCGGGGCATATCGAGGCCGTGATGGAGTCATTTGGTGGAGACTGGACACTGGAAGAGCACGAGCAGGCCACGCTGTCGCAGTCGCTCGCCCGACTGAAGGCGTTCGCCGACCCCATGCGACCTCACGGCCAGTCAATCCAGCTGTGCCTGGCACTCCCAGCATCGACACTCACGAGAACGGTAGGCGAATTGTCAGCGATAGCGGAGACCATCAACGCCACCGCCCAGCTCAGCAACACCTTCCAGCTTCAGCAAGTACGTCTTGAAGGGCTCACCAAGCTGGACGATGACGCGGACGCGAGCACCTTCTCCTCGTTTGTGGACAGGTTGCGCGTCCCTGTTGCCCCGGCGGCCATCTCATCCAACATGGGCGACACGACAGCGGCTGGGTTTGCCACAGCGCTACGATCTCTTCTCCAGTTCAACAACGAGCGCCAACACAATGGGGCGACATTGGCGCTCACATTCCGGCACGATCGCATGATGGACGCGAACTTCCAGGCGCTGTTCTCAGCATTGCCTTTCGCCACGTGCGTCCACTCGGTGAGCCTGAGTGTGCGAAGCGAAACGAGACCGTTCGACGCGAGGGAGCTCCCGTGGATCGCGTACGCGATCTTCCACCCGCGCGCGTCACGTTCTTCGTGGCGCCAGCTCGAGCTGCGAGATCTCACCCTCCGGCCCGAGGCCAAGCCCGTGCTCGCAGCGATGGCACGAGGCAACAACCTAATGTCACTTCTCGTCGGTGAGAAACCGACGAGTGATGCGTACGTCAGCGGACTTCTCCAAGGCGGAAGCATCATCTACATGAAGCCAAGTGATACATCTGAGCCCATGCTGGTTGTCCCGGGATCTAACACGTTGGAAGTTGATGTGTGCGGCGTGCCATCGGGCTCCAGTCCAGCCGCGTGGAGTGAATGGGTGGCCGTGGTCGTGCCGGCTTACGGTCTCGGGTGGGTGCGCTCGGCCTCGGTCATCAGCGCTCACGCTCACAAGCCGTCGGTGCCTCATCTCAAAGCGCTGCGGCTCGGGCGACCGGCGCACTGTGCGAGCGTCGACATCGCTGACTCGAGTGTGTGCTGCGAGTCACTCGTATCGTTCGTTCACGAGTTCGGTGGAAACCTCCGCTCACTCGACATCGAATCGTTTGGAGCGACGCCTGCATCAACTATCTACCGCCTCCTTGAATGCTGCCCAGCTCTCAACGTTCTGAGAGCTGATACCACTGGGACGCTCACAGTATCAGCGATCACGAAAACCGCGCTACAGGAGATGGCACTTCGAGTCCGTGCTTCAGAAGTACGTGGATTATTGGCTCAGTTTTCCGTCGACTGGCGAGATCAGCTCCAAGCCCTGCGTATCAACATTGGCGGCGAAGCAACGTTCCAGCAGAACCAACGCCAAGTCGCCCAGCTTCTTGCCGACGCTACCAGCCTTCGGTATCTCCATTGGGACGAGCGTGAAGCGAACATGCGGGCATGCATCGCGCGGGCACCTCCTTCATACGATACCAGGTGTCAGTTCTCTCAACGTGCCATCGATGGACTTCGTGTACCACACGGAGCAGACGTTCGCTACGCCCAGGGTGCCTTCAGTGCGTCCTGCGCGGCCGCGGTGCTAAGCGTCGTGGGCCTCAAGCTCCGAAGAGAAGATCAAAACGAAGCTGCTGACCCCGGAAGAAGTGCGATGGGCCGCTTGCACGTGGATGTCCTGCGGAACATCTTTGAGTTCGCGACCAGCCCGGTGCAGCGCACGATCTGTATAGAGCAGGAGTAAGAGAAGGGAAGAGAAAGGAACACGCGAGTCGTTGAAGCTGCGGTACCAAATTGTTTTCGCGCCATGGTCTCACTTCCTGTGGAAGACGATCACTCATAGCCAATCGAGTTGCTGGTCATCAATGATCACCAGATTCATTCAGTCAGCAACGAGATTCGCAGTGGGCGCTGACAACGTCAGCGCGCGAAGCAACGTACACTGTAGCGAGCATGGGATTCAACTCCACTGACTAGTGCGTGGTGGCTTGGGCTGCTCCGCAGTACTGTACGTTTCCCTAAGAATGAGAATGTATCGCTCCTCATCCGACCTAGCGCATGGATTGCTCTTTGTGTGGGACAGAAAGACACGTATCTTACCGCTGTGTAAATTGGATCCAGCGAGACTTGCCGAGTGGAGCAACCGATCACAGGATCGGATTCCACGTGCTGGTAGGTGTCTGTGAACACGACTCACACACTTCGCGGCAACCGCCGTCGCGACGGACTCAGCGCAGAAAACGGAGCAGAACTCTCAAGTGAGAACAACGCGCGCGGCTGCGCTACGACCATGGGGACTGCATGAAAAGCACGCGCGCGCGCACACGGCAGCGCCGTTGCTGACACAGCAACGCACACGCACACCCGAGTGTGCGCGAAGCCGGGAGTGTAGCCATCTTGCATCGCCATCACTTGACTTATTGTGGCGAGTCGCTGGCGACTCGCCTCTCACATTTTTCCACCAATCAAACACCTACAACAAACTTATTTCTACCAATCCCCATCCACCATCCTGGCCCGAATAAGATGCCCCGCAGACGAGCCACGCTTTCTGGGGCTTCCGCGCACATTCCGCGGAACAAAAGCAGCCAGCTGCGTTCCCTGCCAGTTTTTTGTTATCTATGGAAAGAACCGATGCAAGATATGGAACAACCCACTCTTTCTCGGGTTTTCTTTCCATGGATCCGCCCATGAGGATGACAAGGAGGTGGGCGGAAGGAAGGGAAGCTCTCCCTCTCTCCTCCTTCCTTCCGCCTCTCCTTCTCCACCAGCCCACAGAGAGATTCCCCCGACTGCACCTGCCAGCCATGTCCGGTCGGCGCCTCGACGTGCGCGTGCCGGCGGCCGCGCAGCCGCGCGCCTCTGTGCGCCGCGGCTCGCTGCCCGTGGGCTCGCTCGCAGGGCCCGGCGGATCGGCTATGTCGACGTGGAAGATCCCGGGCTCGAACCAGCCGCCGCACGCGCAGGACGACTCGGTCGCGTCCTACGGCGGCGGCGCGGCGTTCCGGCCGCCGCGGCCATTCCCGCACGCGTCGCTTCGCGCGCACGACGACGCGCCATTATCGCGAGACATGAAGTTTATCCACCGCTTGGGCGCCGCGGGCGGCAAGTACCCGCAGGGCGTCCACAAGATCGTGCCGCCGACCACGGGCTTTAACCTCAAGGCGGCCGCGCGCGCGCCGTCGCCGGTGTCGCGCGCCCACGCGGTGGCGTCGACAACGGCGGCGTCCCACGCGGACGTGCGGCTGCCCGACGGCACGCTCCACGTGTGGGTCTACCAGGCGCGCCACCTCGTGTTCCGCCGGCTCTTCGAGACCATGTACGAGCGCCACGGGCTGCGGCTGCGCGTGTACGCCGGCTCGCGCACGACGCAGGACGTGGGCGAGATCTACGAGACGCGCCGCAACTACGGCGGCAACATGGCCAACCCGCGCTGGCGCCGCGACCAGGATGACGCGCGCGATGACGCGCACGGCCACTTCAGCATCCCGCTCGCGCGCGCCTCGCTGCGCACCGAGACCGAGCTCACGGTCGAGATCGTGTGCGGCATCCTCGTGGTCGCGCACACCAAGGTCTCGCTGCCGGCGCTGTTTCTCGGTAGCTTTGGCACCACGATCGAGAGCCTCGCGGCCCACAACGTGCAGTTCCGCCCGCACTGGTTCCCGCTCGCGGGCGAGGACGCCGGGCTCATCGAGATGGCGCTCGAGTTCATCCCGACGCGGATCGTCAAGGAGCAGCAGGAGCAGCAGCGTCAGGCGTCGCCGCAGCAGCAGCAGCAGCCGCCGTCGCCCCCGCCAGCCCACAGCAACAACAACAACAACAATCAGCCGGAGAGCGAGTACGACGTGAGTGAATACGACGACGAGTCGGTAATCTACGATCAGCAGCGCACGTACCACCCGGCGTCGGACCTCTACGACCAGTACGACCAGCACGCGCCGCCGCTGCAGGTGCCCCCGCGGCCGCAGAACGTGGCGCTGCGCAGTCGCTCGTCGCCCGACGATCGCTACGTGCGAGAGAAGGAGGCGGACCGCCAGCGCGCGCGCGAGTACGAGGCGCTTGAACGCCAAGAGCAGCTGCGGCGCCAGCGCTTCGAGATGCTCGAGGACCCGCACGAGACGCGGCCGCTGGAGCGCGCGCGCAGCGCGACGACCGCGTCGTCGTCGTCGTCATCGTCTGCGCGGTCGACGCGGTTCGTGGTGCCGCGCGGCCGCAGCTACTCGGACCGCGAAGACCAGGAAGACCTGCCGTACTACCACCAACAGCACTACCAGCAGCACCGGCCGCCGCAGCCGCAGTATGACTTTGAAGACCAGTATTACGAACACGGAGAGGTCGTGATCATGGACTCGTACGACGAGAGCTCGCCACCGCCCAGCGAGTTCTCGGGCTACGAGCTCCACGACAGTCGGTACGACCAGACGAACCTCGGGAACGACGACGTGGGCTACGACGCTGGCCAGTTTGAGCCGCGGACGTCGATGGGGTCCGACTACTACGACGACGTGTCCATGTCGGCGTCCTCGTCGTGGGCGTCTGTGTCGACGGTCAACGATTCGTCTCAGGAGAATCTCCAGAACAAGCAGCTCTGGGATCTCTACCGGTACGGCATCTCGGACGAAGCGCCCGAGGAGATCGACACGAGCCGCCGCGGCGCCGACTCGGTGGACTCGTCGCTGCGCGACTCGGCCATGTCGATGTCCTCGGTGACGTCGTCGATGGTGAGTCGCAAGATGAGCACCATGTCGCAGGCATCCGACTACTCGATCGCCTTTTCGGACGCGTCGGAGGCATCGATGTTTAGCCGAGAGGCCAGCACGTGCGCGAGCGAGATTCTGACGTACAACGACCGCATCCAGCGCATGGAAGAGGCTATCCGCCTGGCCCGAGAGCGCCGGCAAGGCGAAGAAGGCGCCCCCGCGCCAGCTCCGCAACAGCAACCGCAGCAGCAACCGCAGCCTAGCAATGCCCAAACGGACGCGTGGAAGAGACCACAGGCACCGGCGCCGATCTCGACGGCAGCGCCCGCTCGTCCGCCGGCTTCGCTGACGGCCTTTGGCTGGGAACGCCCGACGCCGGCTTTGGCGTCGCCCGCGACCTCGGAGCCGGTGATGCTCGATAGCCGCAAGGGCGTCGTGCTGTTCGACATGGACCACATCCCGGTCAAGGGGCACTCGGGCCAGACGGACCCGGCGCTGGAAGCTTATCGCGCGAAGATGCTCGCTCGCCGCCGCTCGCTTCCGATCCACATGCTGTCGGGAGCGGGAGCAGGTGGTATCGGCGTGGGCGCGATGGCAGGTATGCACGGCCCTCACGGTGGCCGCGGTGGCGCGATCCCGCCGCACTTGTCCCGTGAAGTGAGCGCACCCGCGGGGCGAGGGTCACTGATGCGTCCGGAACCGTCGTGGCCCGTGGCGCGCGGGCGCGCGCAGCCCAAGTACGACCCGCACGCACGCGAGCCTGCGCGGTGGGACAACAACCAGCAGAGCCAGGCACGTGAGCAAGCCCACGCGCGAGCCGTCGACTCACCGCTCGCGCGCGTGCCGTCGTGGCAGCTCAAGAAGTCCCACGAGGAGCCCGCGCGATCCAGCCGCTCGAACGAGAGTGAGCGGAACAGCACGAGCAGCATCGACTTTCCGGGGCCTCCTGGCCTACGCCGCAAACGCAGCTCATCGCTCCACTCAATCAGTGACTTGCTTCGCGACCAGTCGTTCCGCATTCACAACATTGTCATTTCATCGTCCCCCGACGCCAAGGACGCTGGATCCCAGCAAGCTGGTCGCGCACCGTCTCGCCAGTCCGTCTCAGACCACAGCGTTGGTCGGTCGAGCTCGGGTAGTGGCGAGCGCAAACTCAGCAAGGCGAGCAGCTACGCCAGCAGCGACGCGAGCTCGAGTGGCCAGCAAGTGGTCCCGTCGGGCAACGCGTCGACTGCTTCGTCAGCCCCACGCGTGCGCCGCAACTCGAAGGGCGGCGGCAACGTCGTCCAGATCAACGGCATCGCGCTCGGCATCGGCAAGTTCATCAATGTGGGCAACGTGCCTGGTGTGATCCGGTACATTGGCCCCACGATGTTTGCGCCCGGCCAGTGGATCGGCATCGAGCTCGTCGAGAAGAAGGGCAAGCACAATGGCACAGTCCAGAACGTGCAGTATTTTGAGTGCGCGCCCGATCACGGCATCTTCATCCGCGCCGAGCGGCTCGACATCTCCGCGTAGAGTTCCGTTTCCTGTGTGCGTGTGTTGTTGCCGATGTTTTCTAGTCCGCGCTTTTGTACACAACGCATTCGATCCCTGTAAAAAGAAAGTAAGGACATCACCACCTAGTCTGCTTGCCCCCCTCTCGTTCTGTTTGGGCCCCTCTCGTCTCTCGCTTCGACCGCATCGTGGTCGCGTCTGCTTGGAGAGCTGATCCATGTGTAGTCAGTCACCCGTCAAGCGGAAGTTGGAAACAACGCGATCTGTTCGACGAGAGCGGGGCGACGTGCTGTGCACGATCTCGTTCTACACGTCGGTGCTGCTGACGATGGCGAACCGACTGGTAGGCACGGCGAGAAGGGGGGGGGGGGGG